>VUQJ01039004.1:6058-20147 GCA_015108635.1 Andinoacara biseriatus | reverse complement strand
TTACACGCCCAGACTTGTGAACAGGAGCGTATTTCACACTGCCCCATGGTTTGCTGAATGAGCCACCAAAAAAAAAAAAAAAAATCTACTAGGGAAAACAGCAGCGCTAATGTCAGTTTGCAGGCAAACTAGCCAATTAGTCTGTCAGCTGCAGCTCACTGAACAGCATATAAACACACCAGCAAATGTCACTTCAGCCTGTTTAGATGCTGGTGTGGTCCTTACTCTTCAATACCAGCGTCTGCCCGTGACTCACAGCACAAGTTTGTTTGCTTTGTCTCCTGTTCCCCCCCGCTGGGACTCAGCCCGCTTGCTGCTGCCACTCAAACGGAGGCAGACACACCCACCCAGCTGCGGTGACACACAGAGTGTTTCTAATATAAGGCCAGCACTTTTTTTTCATTTAGCTTCTTTTAAACAAAACGACTTTGTACTACATGACTTGAAAATGGCAAAATCTCACACTGGTGAAAACGGTTGAGTTGGTTCTTACTAATTTTTGCAACATTACATTAGATTTTTTTTTTTTTTAACAACCCTACTTCTATAGCGTTTCATACCATAAAGGCAGCAGGGGGACGCTAATGAGATAAGAAATAAACACCTTGCCATAAAGGACTGCAGGTACACGCGGAGTGAAAGGCAATTATTATAAAATATTTCATTTCGTTAAAGCGAGCTGTTTATCTAATCTGAGAGGAAAATTCAGAGCCCAGGGAGTACAGGGAGATAATTTCAAAGAGTCCCACAATTGCTTTTCCCGTTGCTGTTAAAATGTTACTCATCCTCCCATTCGTCACAGTGTTGCAGGGCTTTAAAAATGATTACAGAGAGCCTCAGCAAACCCTGCACCACCCCGAGAAAAATAACAAACCTTCGAGCTTTCAAGGGCCCAAGACAAAAACTGGAAGCGTTAGACTTTTTTTTTTTTCTTTAAATCATGAGCCCAGCTTCAAAAGCCAGACAAATAAGGGCCTTTTTAAAAACTATTATTATAAAACACCGCTTGTATTAATTAAGCTGGACCCAGCATTTCTGCTTTGAGAGCCGTGAACATATTTCATATCTAAAGGCGTAAAGGTGAGACACATAACATTGAGTATTTTTTTCTCTCTCTATAGCCTGTACAGAAGAAAGTCTTCCAGCTCCTAAGCTTTCGGTAGCAATGTATACATGGTTGATGTTTACTGTCTAGACTCTGGTGTTGTCACTCATATACCAAGCGAAGACCAGCAGAGACTGGTGGCTGACAACAATTATTCCTCACCAGGGGAGCTACGAATTATGCCCCAGCAGTGAGAGCACTCTTTTTTTTTTAACTGAACCATGTAAAGACTTACTGTAAACAGAGTATTCCCGTCAATCGTTAGAGGATTTGATTTTGTATCATTCAACAGCATCAAAATTTCAAATCTGCTTCAGTGTAGCTTTAAAGATATAGTGTAACTGTATGGGGGTGAAATGTAAGGGTTGTTAAATGAATTGTGTGTTGATTTACTAAAAAATATTGATACGCATTACTTACTGTAGGGGTATGTAAATAGGGAAATGTAATGGAAATGAGATGGAAGTTATTAATAGGCTTTTTTTTTAACCTATGCGCTATTGTCCAGGGTATTTATATGCTTTTCAGTAATATATGATGGAAAACTGATTTCTTAGACAAACTGACGATGTAAAAAAAATCTGAAGGAAGCAGTTTTAGATCATTTTTTTCTGTATACAATCAGCGTAAAGCGTAATAGAGATGCCAACCACATTAAGTACAGATGCACCCATAGACAGTACATAAAAGAGCGCACTCATATAGAACAGGATAGCTTTATTGCCATTACAAATAATGAAATTACAGTGTGTTGTGTGCCAATCACAACACACTCTGATTTATCATCCTTTTTTACCTTAGTAAGAATCATTCATTAAGATGAGAAACTAGCAGTGGAGAACAGAAACTCAACTTTTCTTTGCAAGTTGCCCCCTGCTGGTGATTCGAAAGAATGCATTGGTCCAACAGTCTATGGATGCACTAAAATTCTGGGCCACTACTGACACGAGTAACTGCAAATCAGTCGATATCAATCACCAAGGTGGATACTGATACTTGGCCGGTACATGGCAATATTAAGCGCTGATCATGGGGTAGGCCTTTTATTCATATTAGCCGGTCAAAATCTTTAGTCTGTTGCTATCCATGACAAACATGTTCTCTCAAGGGTTAGCTTTTCTCCAACTTGACCCGAAAATGCTGTATTTTAGTGATAATACCACCATCGGAATGTGTAGCCACATTAAGTCCCCTAAAGGTTATTTGCGTGGCTATTTTCTTCTTTCTGCACTGCCACTCGTGCATGAAGCCACACCATAACAATGCACCAGTGGAGCCATGTGGTTCCACCTGGCATGAGTGAACCTCATCTACTTCTATCTCCATGGCAAAAGAACATTGATAAATCAGTAACAGCCACAAAGAAGCACAGAGGAAAGAAAACAGCAGAGCAACAGCCACATAAATAAAGCACGATTATTTTAAGCACTGCATGCCCATGTTCTTTACCTCAGAAACACCTCTGCTCCATTCATATCTGAGATAATGTGGCCATTTCATTTTTGGTCCTTTGCCATCTCTTAAGTTGGTCATTTGATTTAAGCACGAGGCATCAATGAACAAAATGCCTAATGTAAGCTCGTAATAATACGATGAGTTAAAATCCAATTTAGGCCAACCAAAATTAAACTCTAGGTATAGTAGCTGCAGTGGCATTTCAATCAAGGCTCGATTTGGTGCAGTGATATGAGTCATCTTCCCTTCTGTTCCCCTCTCTGGTCCCCTGGCTGTCCCATTGTCTACACCTCTCCATTGTTTACATCTCTCCACCCTCCGGTCCCTCATTTCTCCTTTCTCCCCAATTCATTTCCTCGGCAGTGCCTGGCGGCGCACGCAGAGCCTGATTGCGGTATGTTTCCTGAACTAATAGGGGTCACATTAGCCTGGCAGGAAACACAATCCTATTATGGAAATGCTCAGTCAATTACTGGGCAAGGAATAAACACCCTCTCTGTCATTTCTGACTCTCATATTTATGCCGTGCTAATGGTAGCAATGCATGGTTCTTATCTTCTCTGTGGCATCTTATCTGCATCTCCTGGAGGAACCCAGGCACGTGCTCGAGGTCTGCGTCTTTGCTGGGACGCTGGGGTGGCCTGGATGACAGCGCGTCCCCTGCAAACCTAAGGTCTCCGTGTGAATTTTGCAAGCCAGCCAAGAAACATAATAGATTCATTGTGTTCATTTTAGTGTAATGGTGCTTCTTTATTGACACTAAAAATGACAACTGATGTGTATCTGATTCTGAGTGTCTTTCTCTCCATTGAATGTATTAATATACACAGAAAAGTTGAAAATATCACAGAAATATGAAGAATAAGCTATTAGCGTTGACATGTTTAAAAGCTCCCTGAAGCTAATACATTTGAGCTCTTTAGTTTACTTTAACTTATTCCACTATATAATAGAGCACCAGGAGTCTCATTGTAGCCTGAATTATAACGGATACATATTTTATAGCCATGGTGCTCTGAGTGTGAGCAGAACTCTATGATTATGAGAGTCCCACTGCAATGAAATATAGGAGGTTATAAATGTTACTGCTTCCCTTACGCACAAATTCACACAAAGCAAGTTCTTTTCTTTTTTTTGTTAAACCTTTTGAACCCAGTTTGACAATGAATTTTGATTTAAAAGATAATGTAAAGTAAAGTGAGCTCCCTGTACGAGTTGCCATAAAGTTTTGAATTGGAGAAGGAATAATGTAACAATTTGGCAAATTCAATTCATTGCCAGAATAGATTCATACCAGTCTCAATAAGCATGAAGCTAGAATACAGACTCAGTTTCCTTAGATTAGCATAGCACAGTATAAAAAACAGAGATTCACACCCAGAATCACTTTGTTTAAAATTTAAAAATTCACCAACAGCAGTACCTCTAAGACCCCTTTAAGTGTCTAAAAATAGAGAAGAACCACAAAGTAGAGATGAAACAAGTGACCTGCTGGTTTAATTTTGTGTTAAGCTTTATTTTTTCTTCTAAGAGAACGCTGAATTTAGGCAAACAAGGAGGACCAATTTTATTTTGATGCAAAGACTTGTACATCAGCAGGAATGATGCACAACACGGATGTGGATGCTGCGTTATGTTTATGTGACAGTGCAATAAAACACTTTTGTCACTAAAATCAATGAATTCTTGTGATCTCAAGATTGATCAAAGTAATTGTGATAATCATTTAATCGTGAGCCTTGTGGCTCATTAACTTGTGATCAATGAATTTCACAAACTACTTTGCAACTGACTGTGTAAAGGCTGCTTGAGCCCCGCACTACTCTGCTCAGCTAAGTGCTGGGTATTGCAAACAGTGTTGGAGCCGTTCTAAGACCATTTCTTAATTATGTCGGTCATCTTTTTTATGCATTATATTCTCCTATAAAGAAAAAACCTGCACTGAAGATGCAAAGAATCAAAGAAAAATAGGCAACATTTTTGTAGCAAATTGGCTGGACAGACACTGGAATTAGGCCATTAAGGACAATCTGCAGCAGTGGCCAGGACAGAATTAACCTACAGCATGAAAACAGAGGTTGGAATAGAGGTTAAAAGTGAATATTGCAAAGTTCAAATGTAAATATCATATCACACAGTGCAACTGTTTATTATCTGTACAAAAACCAGAAACTTAAAGAACAGTTTCAGACTTTATGGTGATGCTAGATATAGCTTCTCCAAGCTGCAAAAACAGTGTTGCAATATATTTGGTCACATTGGTTGGTTGTAGCCCCCAAATCAACCATTTTTCTCCTAAGTTTCTTTTCCCTTTCATTGCATCTTTTGCACATTACATAAAGATATGATGGCATACTATAAAAGCTATGAAAAGTGGCATGGTCAATAACAACTACGTCATTCCTCAAGCCAGGGGGAAGTTCCTCATAACATCATTCCATTTAGGAACCGCACAGGCCCATTAGAAAACGACTGAGAATATCATCTTCACTCAAAATAAACCTCCGCTTTCCTGGGTTGATCTATTTCTGTCTTTGAGTGTGTGTGTGGGGGGGCGCTGCACACGATGACGGCAATTGTGTAAATAAAAAGAGAAAACCTCAGCTTTCCAGCAGAGTTGCTCGTGGCAAGGTATGTACAGGAGCTGGAACACTGTCAGTTCGAGTTAAAGACATGTACACAGTTGGGTCGCGGACCACTCCCTGCTGAGTCACTTCCCCGCGTGATATTAGGCTGACAGAGACAAATGCCCGTGGAGTGTCACTCAAAAATGACCCCATCCCCTTGCTTTGATTCAATTAGCTTTCAAGCAGTGTCCCAAAGTGGAACCAAAGGCAATGTTCACTCAACTTAAGTGATGAGGCCAAATCAGATTTTAGTTTGCTGACAGCATCGCCTTCCTCCCATCAAGTTATGTGGTGCCATTTATGTGATGTATGTCCTCCGGCTGTCACATTATCACTCTGTTCACAGGATGGGAAAGGCATTCGGAATATGCCCTTAATTTACCCGGACAGCTATTACGATGATCAGTGTTGTCATTAAAGTAAAATTTGCAGATTTATCAGAAAACGTCAACCTGGGTGAAAAAAGACGGAGTGAAGAATTCATAGCTGTCAAACCAATTTGAGGGAAACAGATTTAATCACTCTATAAAACATCCCAAAGAGTGCCCCCTCCCCCTTCTTTATCCCTGTCCATATAATCGCCAATCTGGCTCACATGGTGGACCCCTGATGCAACATGGGCCAAGCAGACTGGAAGAGGTTGGTTTGCTGCTAGGCCAAAGGGAGGAAGAGACATGAGGGGGTCATAGGGCTGAGTTCCTGTAGCTTAACATGGCAAATCCTCTGTAATCCCCCAACCAGTCCCATGGAGCTGTTTACTGTATGTACGTAAAGCTATTATGGAAGCAAACCAAGCCCGCCCCGCCACTGTGTAAGCCACATCATTTCACTGCTTCTTTTTCATCCCCTCCCAATTGTTCACCTGTTCTTTTTTTAAGAGGGCTGCTGATGGTGTTGATCCTCCTTAAGTTTCTTTTGCGATTATCATCATTAGACAGTGGGATAACAGTGAGGGAGCCCGAGACAAGAGACGGGAATCACACAGAGAGGGGTGAGAAAAACAAATCAGCCTTCAGGGTATTTATACCAAAATGAGGTAGGACCAGAGGGGGCCGCTTTATGGCCTGCAGTCTGGCTGAGTAATCACAGTTTTCCTTTAGATACACAATAAACTCATTACAGATCACCGGAACCTTCTCTAGATGTAAACACAAGCCACTTCTAGCAAACCGCACCTTATATAAAAGTATCACAGTGCCATAAGAGCACCGTCTTGTTCAGAAAATTCCTCTTCAGTTTTGTAAATAATGTTTTAAATAATTTATATTCACAAAGCTATGTAATGGAAGAATATATTTCATGGAGGCTTAAAATTAATTTTCAGCTAGACTCCTGGAATCACATTACAACAGACGGCAACAAATCATCTGTGTCACTGCCTCATCATTATCTAATTGTCTTGTTGTGGATTCAAGACCATCTCCTTCCTTACCCTGTCTGTCTCCCTCTGTGTCGGTTCTGCAAAAACCACACTCCCCTAATCTTTCGAAGAAGACTATTGGAATACCAAAAAAAACCCCACACACACAGTGTACACTCTGACTGCTTGCCAAAAAAAAGGAAAAGAAAAAAAAAAAGCTACTTCAAGCAAACCTCTAATACTTTTCTCTGTTAAATGTATCATTGTATAGCTAATATGTCTGTTCACCCTGTTCACCCAATTGATTCTTGGATCGAAACTTGTGATCCGGGATTGGCTGATCTTAGTTAGGCTAATCCTGTTTGTTTAGATCTTCAAAGCAACCAGTCAAAATCGTTGCTTCATCGTGAATAAGCGCATACGCCTGTGGTCTCTGGCTAAGGGGGACTATATCGATACTGAAAACCACGGTCAGCAACTCTGTGACGGGAGGAACAAAAAAAGGGAGGGTGCAGCGTTTCCACAAATCAAGAGCTTCTGTTAGATGGTTAAAGCAAAAGAAACAATCGGAGGAGAAAATTCTAAAAGCAGAAAGCAATGAAAAGTGACTGATGTGTGTACTAATCTAATGCGATTCTTTAATATTCCAGGTAAGCAGCTGCTCACCGTAGACCTTGGAACATGAGTAAAATATATAAAAGAGTGGGTAGGAATTTTCCGTGAACATTCTCATTAATAGCAGACAAAGCAATGTTCTCGGGCCTTTTAAAGTGGACAAGAGGAAGAATCTGGAGAATAAACTGTGACAACTAATGATGTTATATGCACTGAAAATACTAATCGGCTGATTTTAAGGGTTAAGAACGGGGCTCTTCTTCCTTTATTTATAAATATTGAGTTCGTAACACTTGAGTAGACCACATTTCTGCATGTAATAAACTTACACGAGGTCTATAAATGGCGGGTTTAAGGATGGATTAACACTAGCCAGTTACAGATGCTGATTTAAGGCTCCCTGTCAAGCATTATTCTCTGATTTGTTTGATTTATGAACCCCTCAAAGGGGCCTATTATGCTCTATATAATCTAAAATGTGTCTGAGATCATTGGCATGCTGAAAAATGAAGCTTTTGCCAATCAGACATTTTCTACAAGGTACTGCACGATGAATCAAAATCTGATGGTACCCGACACCATCAGATTTTTGGGGCTGAAATGCAACCTCACAAATGTGCTTCCGGAAGAATGATCAGAAATTCCCAGAAGAGTTGAAGCTGTTATAGCTGTAAAGGGTGGGCCAACATCATATTAAACCCTGTGGATTAAGAATGGGATGTAACTCAAGTTCATATATGTGTGTGAAGGCAGACGAGTGAATACTTTTGGTGGCGTAGTGTGCCTCTAACATGGTTGTTGTCTATTCACTTAAAATTTGGAACCAGCTCAGACGTGTTTTTAATCTCACTGACCTCTCCTATGGCAGTGGCAGAGTAATCCCATTTACCCCAACAGTAATGGTCAACACTTTTGATATGTGCTCAAAGAATGCTATATGTAACTTTTACGATCTCTACATTGAAAATGAGTTGGCTTCCTTGGGGCTGCTGTCATACAAATTTAATCTCCACAAGACATGTTTAATCTTTTGTGAGAGCCTTGTTTTATGTTACATAAAGAGGCTTAAACAAACAAACAAAAAAAAACATTCCACTGAAAACAGTCAGCTTCAAGGACTGGACTCATAATGAGTGAAAAAGCAACCAATGTCCAAAGAAGAACTTTTAATTGTTTAAAGTGGACTTGAGCAATAGTTCTCAGTGCTTTCTGAAGGTTTATCAAAGTCTGGCTATTTAGAAGAAAATTTAAAAGAAATGATGGGTGACTCATCGCACAGTATTGTATTATGAACATATACGACTTCAGCTCCTCACAGGCTCTGTTTGACGATAAATCAGAAATAATGATGACTCAGAGGGAACTTTACATTGAACCGCAGTGCACGGAGGAATCCCGGTGGAACCACTTATAAGTGCGCGAAGCCTCTCGGGGTTATCGCCTACACCTTGACCTTCGCATCGTGGCACGTCCTCAGGGTAAAAGCACTCTGTGCTGCATTTAACGGCCTATTCAAAAGTCTAATACCAGCACAAGTGTTCCCAATAAGTATTTTCAAGGAACACTGTGTCTGATCTGTTGTTAGTAATTTGCTGTTTGCATTCCTCGGGGGTAGCACACAAGTTCTCAGTTCTACCTGAGAGATCTGTGTGCATTAACGAGCGTGCAGAGATGGAGGCGATAGCTGCAGCTGCTGTAACACCACACTGCTGTAGAGCCTCACACAGATGAGAGATACCGAATTTCGTCCCCTTCCAGGCTCAGTTTATCAGCGCGGAGGAAAAAAAATAAACATCAAAGAGCATGAAAGTACAGTTTGATGTACTTGAAATACAGATAAGGAAATATTTTTATTAGAAGCCAACTAATTGAATTTGTTTCTTTTTAAAACAACATGTATGAAATCAGCTCTACTAAGTGAATACAGTTCAGTTTCATCAACATGAATCTCGATGCAGTAATCAATTGGTGACGGCAAGCACTCAGTGATGATGGCAGGGTGAAGGATTAATCAAAGCCAGCAGGACCATGCATAATTTCATCATGAGAGTCATCACTCAGGGCGTGTGTGCATGTGCGCGTGCATGTGCACATGTGTGCGTCGCTGCCATTTATTTTACTGTGGTATCAGTTCTTGGGTCTCTAACGAACAAGCGGATTTTTAATCAATTTCCCCCCAGAGGTCCAGCTGATGATTAGTAGGTGGACATGAATATTTTCAACAATAAATTTAGAGACCTTTATTAGATTTTTGTTGGCCAATATTATTGGTCAATATACTGTTAAATCGGGGAAAAAAAACAGAAAAAGATGCTTGGATGTATTTTAGAAACAGTGTAATTAAATATTTTATCCAGCTGAAAGGCTCTGACAACATTTAGCAAAGTAGGAGATGGTGTAAAGGAAAGCAGTGTCCTCACAATGAGCTGCAAACTAATTTGTAACACATCTAACTAACATGCCACAAGCTACTGTACTCACAGTGCCTTTCCTCGGCCCTATTTAGACACAATTAATGGTCTTATCCTGTTAAATTAATGTTACAGATGAGCAGGACTGCACGCTTGGTGCGTAACATTAACATTACTGTTTTATTACCAGCCGTAGCTGCTTAACAGATGATTAATTTTGCTCATAGTTTCCACGTGTGCTGGCCAGGTTAACATTTACGGTAACTGTTTCGTTCTGTGATGTTGATGAAACGGGAGCTTTACTGACTTCTTGAAAGTCCTCATAAAGAGTTGTTCAGTGTTGTGAACATCAGCTACTGTTCATGTGCTCAGCTGCTGCTGAAGGGAGGGTCTGTGTGTGCATGCATGCTCTGTGAAGCTGTGTGTCAGCTGGAGGAGGCAAAGACAGCAGCGTTGGTACTGATACTGTTGCAAAGGAGTATCTGATATCCAACAATCAATACTAAAAATCACTATCTCACTATCAATTTTTTTGACAAACCCTCAGTTATTATAACATAGAGCTGCAACTGATAAATATTTTTTCTAACCAATTACGAGGCTCTGCATTCGCCTACAGGAAATGGACTAATATTTATTTCATTTTATTTTAATTTTACTTTCCCCAGCATTTGAAAGAGGATTCTTTTTTGTAGCTCACAAATCTTTTTTTTAAACATGGATTCATGGCAGCATTAATAAAAACCGTTTGAATGAACAGCATGGAGGATCATGTGAACAAGCAGAACAAGACCTGTGAACTCCTCTGCCCATTTTCACTCTGATTTGACCTTGAACGTCTCACTGGCCTTGAGCAGACTACATTTTTCATAACAGTGAAGTCTCTGTGTCTGTGGACAGTGATCCATCTCCCCTCAGTCAGCTCTGTGTTCCTGACTATCTTCTCACTACCCTTTGCTGATGGGTTTTACTAGCATGTATAATAAGAGATTAAAAGGACAATATACAGGCTTCCACCATTTGGACCCCAGAGGCAGCGCATTCACCACCTTATGGGAATACCTCATTGCATTATGCAATGGTGTAATAGGCTTAGTTAGCTACATACTACTCTGCAGGGGAAGATGAGGAGGGGAGGAGAGTTTTGGCCACACTCAGATGACTCACTTCATTAAGTCTACCTTCCTAAGAGCTTTCTAGTTGCTGAGGAGTGAACTTTCCATGCTCCCACATTAGCACAGACCTCAGATAACATTTACTGTGGAGTAAAGAAGGTAAACATGGTTTAAATACACATTCAAAATCATGAATAGTTTGATTTACCATTTTGTTTTTGGTACAATTTACCTTTCCGTTACCATTATTCAGAACTTAATGTGCCTTATTACTGCTGCTGAGAGTTATATTCGTTCATTAAGCTCCTATAATGTACTCCAGAACAGAGAATGGGCTGATATGTAGCAGGAGCGCCAAAAGCAAAACTGCTCTTGATGTAAGTACAGTTTAGGCACACGAAGAACAAGCAGCTCGGGTATTTGTTCATTGGGAACAAGAGCTTCCCTTCACCTGAATTTCACCGGCAGCGTCTGAAAGCATCACAAGGCTCAGCATCCCGGAGGAACTATTTTTAAACCATCCGGGTTCCTGAGCTGTCAGATCTGCACAGAAACACAACACTTTGCAAACATTAAAGCTTTATAAGGAGCCGCCACATGCAACAAAAAAAGAAAAAAGAAAAAAAAGAATGAGCCGGGGTGAATCGTTTCAGAGAGAACAAACCAGTCGCTGCGCATCGGTACTTACTTTCAGAGGAGCATTGCGCGATGTTATGTTTTCGGATGCTCACTCGGCGGTAGTATTAGAAGTAATTCTTGTTCGGGCGTGCGCCACAGCAGGAATGTACACAGAGGTAGACATGCGGAGTCATTTGACCTTCTCCCAATAGAAACTACCATCGGTGAGACGTAGGAGAGGGGAGGAGCGGACCGAACCAAAGCGGGCGGGCGTCCCGGCACAGCGAAGGAGCGGGGAGGGGAGGAGGGAGAGCTGTCATCCTGAGACACACTGCAGGAACGGGAATGCCACAGCGGCTGCAGACAAGCAAGAAAGTCTAGTGAGTCTAGTGAGTAAAAACAGAGAAAAATGACAGGTTCGGTTTAAGATTGTAGAAATTTATTAGAGTTTATTTTTGTGGCCCCAGCCTGTGCTTTCACTCTCTTCATATACTACAGCACTGGTCCTACATTAACAAATAATTCAATTAATAAATAATTTCCCCCATTAGACAGTAATATCACATTGTTTCCCTGAGTAAAACCAGTAATAACAAAATGTCCAAAGGTATCAAAATATGCAATAAAACGTGCAGTATAACCACCAGTACTGGGCAGGACATTTAAAGTCTTTTAAACTCAATCCATCTCTTTTCTTCTGCTTATTAAATTCAGAGTGACGGAGGGCTGGAGCCTATTCCAGCTGTCATAGACTGAATGGTGGAGTACACCATGGACAGGTCACCAGTCTGTCCTGAGTCTAACATAGAAAGACAGACAACAATTCACACTCACAGCCAATTCAGAGTTACCACTTTACCTACCTCCGGCATGTCTCTGGACTGTGGGAGGAAGCCAGAGTACCTGACGAGAACCCACGCAGACATGGGGAGAAGATGCAAACTCCATGCATGAAGACCAGTGGATTCAAACCCCAGACCTTCTTGCTGTGAGGCAACAGTGCTAACCATCGCACCACTGTGTCAGTCATATAAAAACATATCTTTACATTTGCACCTCAAAAAACAACCACTGAAAACACTGGCTATACAAATTTATCTTATCAGGATGCTCCTGGAACATATACGTATACTATAATAGCAACCAAGGATGAGGATTTCATTGGTAAATAGGTCACTGAACTTCATATTACTAGGATAATTACATAAAGCTGCACTTACATATATCCATGTCATAGATAAAGCATTAAAAACAGTCCTATTTTATCTAATCATAGTACTTGATAATAGTACACTAAGACCACCAGCTACTAGTATTATTCCTCTGCAAATTTGCACATGTCTACAAAATACTAAAAACACCTTAAGTCACTACTTTGTATCAAATGCTTGACCTTTGGAGAACATAGGCTCATTCAGGATAAAGAGTTGTCACTGTGTGGAAAGGGTGAAATACGGTATATCATATGTAAATGTCAAACTGGTTTCAGGGTTGCAACTGCTGCAGAAAAATATCCATATATACACTTGTGCTTTCATTTTAACATTTATACCGTATGTTTTGTCGTGCCCTGATCTGGTAATGTACAGTCATGTTGGACGAATGAGGCCCCAAACCAAAGGTAGGCTGGTTCTTTACCACACCAGGAGTTCGTGCCCACAGAGTTGGAAACTGCATTTCTCAAGTATAAATGAAGACTTGTTACTGTATTGATTGATAAGGCTCTTGAGCGGTGAGGGGCATAAATCGATGAGCACCACATTGAGTTTGAAGACTGAGGGCTGATGACGGATGCCTGTGATGCCTACCCCCCTGAACACCCCAGAGCTCACTCATAAATAAAGGAGACAGTACATTTCCTGGGAAACTGGGGCTTATGCATAGGCTGCTTTTCATTGTGGATCATATACAGAACACAAAAGGGATCTGAGAAGAAATGAGAAATTATACAAGCCTGCACAACGGTTGCCACATGGAACAACAAATCCATTAATCAGAAATTAAAGAGGCACTTTATTGCAGCAATAACATTTAGGGTGTGTGTGTCTGTTCTTTTCTCACACCCATCATAAAAATGTAAATGCCCTTGCACAAATTAATTTGGTTTGAGACTTACTGGATAGCAGTAAATATGAATTTCTCATTTGAGTAACTCTGACTAAATTGCTAAGAAGATGTTGCATGTCATTTTTAAATAAAGCTTTAAAAAATAGTTTATAGAAAAAGTCAAGATGACCTCAGGCCCTATGGGTGGACCCTGTAGACTCAATAGTTAATAAAAGTGGAAGGTATCGCCATATGCAGCTGGATGCTACATTACTGGAGGTGACACATGCAACAATTTATTTCTAAATGGTATTAAATGCTTTTGTACTGATTTTGTTGTAATACTGTGTTGCAGGAATTTACGTTTAATAGATTAGATTTCTAATTTGAAGAAGAAATTACTAGATTTTCTTGGTGATATGGAACCAATAACTGTTGTACCATCCATTATAATGTATTCTCCTTGGCTATACAGCGAAGGATAAAGGTAGGGAGAAAAAAGGAAAACAATACAAATATTTCCATAATTTAATGTAACGCAGGACTGTGGGTCATGCTTACAACTCTTGGGGCTGCTTAAGCTAACACCAGTGTGCCAATCTTTGACAAGCGAAATGCTATTATCATTTTTCAGCATAGTAATTTATTGTGTTTGAGTAGAGTTTTGGAATACTTCCTTGAATTGCTTTCATTCTTGCTACTTTATTTCTCATTATTATATTTCAGAGGGGAAGATC
>VUQJ01038988.1:91099-113810 GCA_015108635.1 Andinoacara biseriatus | reverse complement strand
GAAAGTTGGTGACCTCTGTGCACTATGACCCTCAGCATCCAATTTTAGGTGTCCTACCACTTCATGGCCGAGCTGCTGTTGTTCCCAATCACTTTCAGTTTGTTATAATCCCACTTCCAGCTGACTGTGGAATATTTAGCAGGGGTATCCTACCTGTGCAACTGCGCTGGAATTCTCTGAGCTCCTGAGGGCGACCCATTCTTTCACTGATGTTTGCAGAAGCAGTCTGCATGCCTAGGTGCTTGGTTTATACACCTGTGACCATGGAAGTGATTGGAACACCTGAATTCAATGATTTGGATGGGCGAGTGACAAGGTCATCTACTAACTGGAAGGTTGGTGGTTCAAATCCTGGCTGCAACAGCCTGCATGCCACAGTACGCTCAGGGAAGATAGTGAACCCCATTCAAACATCACTGTGATTAATAGAAAGTATTTAAGCGTAGAAAAGAAGTGTTTGTGCGAATGAGGCATGTTGTGTAAAGTTCTTTGAGTGCTGGAGCAGAAATGTACTAAGAACCGGTTCGTTTATAAATTAAAGCACTTTTCACTTGTTGCTTAGTTTGGACATTTCTATCACAATATTTTGCCATTTGCCAAAAGAGCGAATCAGCAGCCTCAGTCAGACCCCATTAGCAATAACACATCTCTCAAACCTGGGTGATGGACCCGTGTGTGCGTCTTTGCCATTTCTGGTGACTGAATCATGGATTCACGTTGGTTCAGTGCTGCAGTTGCCTTCTTATGCTGGAATTTGTAGCCAGAGACAGACGTAATAGGAAACGCAACAGCAAATGGAAACCAACAGGCAATTTTCATGCTCGCAGTCGTGTCAAATGTGGCATTTTCAAAACAAACTGTGCCATGAAACAAATGAGATCCTTGCAACCACAGAAGTGAAAGGAATGGCCTTGGTGTTCAGGATTTCACAGTAACTCGCATCAAACAGCTGCCTCGCCCTCTCAGCACCAGCTGCAGTAAAATCTGAAATGACTACAAAGTAGAAAAAATTCTGCCTCAAAGCAGGACACAGAGGACTTTTATTTTGAAATGGCAGCTAGATATGAGCGTACAGTTGAAAATGTCCGCGAGCTCTCTGCGATGGTAACAGGTAGCAGAGACGTTGAGAAATGTTTAGAGTGTTTAAAGGTTTGCGTTTCCTTGTCAGGTTTACACTTTTTGCTCCAATATCAGCTTACCTGGTGGTCCATAATCACACATAAACTGCTTCCTCATATCGGGCCACAGAAAACAAATGTTGACTCTGTAATGCAACACCGACTAAAGACAAAACTCAGAACAGTGCCAGAACTATAGAAACAGCAAAATATTTATTCACCAGTTAAAACATAAAATTTCAAAATGAGGTCTCCGTACGGTGATGCATGCACGCCAACACTCCCGTCACCCGATGACATTTCCTTCAAGGCCAACTGTAAGTGCTGAAACACATGGAGTGGACTGTACAAGCTGGTTTGTGGATTTCTGCTGGGGGAGGGGGAGGGGGGGTTAGTTGGTGATGGGAATATGAAGCTTCCTTTGAAAACAGCCAAATTTATACATCAGCTGGGTTTGCAAAGAGCAGAAGAGCATAAAAATATACAGCGTCACAGTCTGAAACTTTGAACACATCAAGAGCAGAGAGTTTATTAGTCGCTGAACATAAATAGGCATGTCCTGGAGCAATCATGCAAGATGATTGGGGTTTTTGGTACGTCTCCATCAGGGATGCAGGAAGGGTGAAGAGTCTTGTAATCTCCCTCAGTACCGAGTGGGCAAAAACGGGTGGCAGTAGCTGCGGCGGGTTATCAGTTCTCGAGGAAAGCCACGTAGTCAGTGAGTCTGGCCAGCTGCTGCTCATTTGGAACCAGCGAGACGGGGGGAGGATCTGTTGGAGGAGAGAGACACGGAGGAGGAGAAGTTGAGTCAGAGGGGGATTCCTCTTGTGCCAAATGCTATCGATCTTCTTACATTGCTCTGGTTTTAGCTCTCCAGCCCACGTGCTCCGACTGTCAGGCTCAGCAGGATTCAAGCTAAACCTGCTGCTGACATCTATAAGTGAGCTCAAGACTTCTCCCGACCTGTTAGACGACAACAACAGCTACCTGCCAGGAGGTCAGCACAATGTTTTACATTCATCTAAAGCACAATCATCCCCCGTGTGAGAAAAGCAGCCAAAAGGGCCAAAAAAACTTAGGCAGAAGGTTGAGGATTCATGTGGGTGGCTCAGCTGTGTGCATGTGTGCAGCAGATGCTTCAGTCGTGCAGTAAGGTCCGATGATTACAGATAGGACAGATGTCCTTTGGTATGTCTGCATAAATCAATAATCCCGCAGATCAATCCCTGACCCTTTGAATCAGGGACATGTGATGGTGATAACATTTGGGAAATATGGACGAAAAACACACTTTTTAAGAGCTTCAAAGGAAAAAAAAAATAAATCAGCATGACCCGGGTCCTAAATCTGTGCCCACGACATTTGTGTGTGTCTAATAAATTCTCGGGGAGGAGAAGCTCGAGAGTTGGATGCAGGGTTCCGTTTGAGCGCCGGTAGGCACAGATTAATAGCACAACACTGCCACCTACCTGGTTTTTTGGGCATCACCATCCTGGTGTTGGGGTCTGCCTGCCAGCCTTGGGTCACCACACCTTTGGAGTGAGGAAAAAAAATAATCCGATCAGAGACTGTAAAAGATCATGTGATCAAACTAACTGCAGGATTACTGCTTGGCTAAAAACCAACAAGAGCCAGTCTCACCCTTCACTGCCTCTTCCACAGTGTAGCCCACGAAGGCTGCAAAATCCTCTGCTGTGATGGAAGTATACGCCTGGGCCACGAGGCCGTACGCCCGCTGCCGTGTGCTCTCTGTGAAGACATTAATATGAGATAGGTGCACATGGAGCGTGTATGAGCTACATCTACTCTCTGGTTCTATTTCAGCACATGGGGGCAACTTGCTGGGAGCTTCCCGGCACGGGGAGAGTGTGTTGTTACATCGTTATATTTAAGCAGCAAGTCTCATGTAAACAGCACTTGTAATGAGCAACAGCACACGAGGTCACACACTGTGAGGAACAATTAGTCAAGAGTGATTTATTATATGGAAGAAAGCTCTGAGAACCACAAATACACTGTATCATTATGAACTTTTACTTGACCCGATAATGAACAGAGCACAAAATAATCTGATCTGATGTGTGAGCTCAGAGAAAAAAAGTGTATTAAAAAAAAAAAAGAGAAAAGGTAATCAGCTGTTTGTTATATTTAATGGAGCCATACACAACTGTACCTACATGCTATAAAAAACTGTCACAGACATGGAGCAAATTATTTTGACCCAGAAGGAACTGATGAGCCTTCTATCAAAATGTGGGTGAAAAGGAGACTTAGTTTAGAGCTTGTTATATAATTTGAAACCATGATGCTCAAAACTTGTTACAGAAAAATCCTGCTGAACAGAAACATTTTCTCTCTGGACACTTGGAGTGGGTGTAAAACTGAGCTGGTTGCGGTTTTTAAATTTGTTTTTCAGCCCTGAAAATTTCACGTGGATATCTCCCGTACTTATGAAGTTATGAGGGCTCAAAATGCTGGAAAAACAAGGCAACTTAAAAAGGTCCAAATTTCGACCCACTCCTTTGGACTCTGAGGGCCTGTAACACTGAGGATACGTACGAGCTCCTCTTCTACATCGTTTCTCATTCTGCTGACCTCGCAGATAATTTTGTGGAAACTGTATGTTCGGCAAGTTGTTTCCTCCCAGCCCAAACAAACACACAACTCTGACAGGAACTGCTCCGGGAAATCAAACAAAAACTTGTCTATAATTCCTCGTACCATCTGGGTTTGCTTTAAGCTGAATTTAGCATTTTGCTGTTCGGGAAACTTTGACTCGACCGTGATGAACGCATCAGCTAAATAAAATTCCACAATCAAGGCTACTTAATAATAGATCTGTTAAATGAAGCATGCTCAAGTCGAATCACGGATGTGCTCACAGGCCGCTGAAGTCTTTATCAGCAGGCTCTGGCTTCAGCTTCTAAACCGCCATGTTTATCTAGCCTGACTTGAAGTGCTGTGGAGATTACCGTAAGAGCGGCGGGGCCTCACAAACAGCACACGCTGGCAGGTATTTGCTGTTGCTGCTCCTGCAGCTATCACGTAAGCGCCTCAGGGTTATGGCCTTTGCCGTTTTATAGCCTAGCAACAGGTTGTGTGTATACCAACAATCAGCCAACTGTCTGCTGCAGCCGTTAGCAGCAGTAAGAATAACAAATGGAATGAGAAAAGACAGCTGTGCAGGGGAAGGCTGGAGATTTGTCAAGAGCATGTTCCCATTGGGGTGTGCAACAAGCTTCCTGTCCTAAATGTTCCTGCACTTACTGAAAAAGAAAAAAGCTGAAGACATATCTTGAAAAATATGTCAACACTGTGTGTGTGTGTGTGTGTGTCCCGGTTTAGTTTGGGCATTGGAGGGGACATCAAGCTGGAGACCTGGGGGTCCAGCTCCAGGGAATTTTGACCATTAGATGCTTCATGTCCTGATTCTGGTGATTTTTTAAACACTCATTGATACCTTGCATTCATTTATGGAAGAAATGTCTTTTTTATGTAAAGAGAGCCAGAAGGAGATGCTGTGATTCTACTGACTAAGATCAGTGTGTGTGTGTGTGTTGTGGAGATCATTACATCTTTCACAAATAGTTGTATGAACTAATAAATAATAATCTTATTTTGAGTGCAATTCGAGGAAAATTTCTGCCTCACTCAGAAATGTTACAACATCTTTTTCTAAATAATTTCTGTGTTTTCTTTACTGGAACAACTTCAGTTAAAACTGACCTAAAAACTAAAATGTGCAACATTGACTGTTTTTAAAGTATCCAATGAAAATAGTGACTCTATGAACTGGCCGGGCGTCCCTGAAATGGAGGCTTGAGATCAAATCTCTGCGGTCTGTATTTAAACACTGTTGTGACTGAATGAAACCAATTTTGTTTTGCACATGTTGTGTCTCACTAAGAAAAGAAAAAAAAAAGTCCGCCCATCTATTAAAAGAGTCAAAGCTGCTGCTTGTTTTGGAGCAACTTTCTGGCACCGTCTGCAGATTCGAACGCTCCCGACCCAACAAGGATTCTGTAACCCGGTCCCGGGGAAGACGCGTATTTTTACTGTGGCCTCTTGGCCGCCGGGGAACGACTTGTGTGGCAACTGGACGGGCCTTTCACAGCATGTGCGCCTGACACCGCAGAGCTGGGTCGGAGATGCTGAGTAAGACATCTGCGCCTGTGAGGGAGGGAGTTTTATGGAGGAGAAACAGGACCTGGCCTGTCCTTCCCGGTCAGTCTATTCCAGGGTGACCTATCATCTCTCACCATCTCACCTCTTAAAAATAGCCCCCACTTTTCACCAGCAAAGGCAAAGCAGACAGGACATGGCAAGGGCCTTTATTTTTAAATACAGTCCATTGCCAAGTAAGAGCAGCAACACACTGGGAACCATTTTGATGGAAGCGCTCCAAAAGTCTGTAGCACCAAAATAATACTGTGTCATGGAAGGTTTTCTTCCTTTTTAAGCCCCATTTATTAAAAAAATAAATAAATCAAAACAAAACAAAAAAACAATTAATTGAGCTAAAAATAAAGAAAGTTGCTGCTTCACTTCATGCAGGTTTATTTCCAGTAAAAACAGTCTTGGTGATTACAGAGAGGTCAGCTGATCACCAGCTCAACAAAGACAAAGTCAGTAAGGAAATCTACTACAATAACTACTCCAACATACTACCTATGTTTACATTTAACAGACTTAGAAGTACAAAAGTATAAAAAGAAATTAAGAAAAAGTATGACACTGAAATTAGATATTGCACTGAAAGTAAGGAGAAATGGTTTCAGCCCACATCCTCCTTCGCCTCCTTAATATTTCATTAAGTCTTCATGACAAACACTTCCCTATTTCAAAACACTTTCACGAGTACTCAAGTCCCAAACAACTTCAGTTCTCATCATTCCTCCTCTTCTTCCTCCTCCTCCTCCTCCGCATCTTCAAATTCATCATCATCTCCGGCCACTCCAAAGTCCATTTTTCCAAGGACTCTTTCGACATGCTCTGTTGACAGAGTGAAGTGGTCCATCTTCTCAAAGCCTGGCTCGGGCCGCTCTTCGCCCAGCGAGGCTTTGGCTGCATCTTTGGTCTGTGTGATGAGGCCCTTGGAAGCCAACAGGAACTCGGCAGCTCCGCTCTGCTCCAGCGCCCTCACAGCCGTGTCTGTCAGCTCGGTGCTGGCCTGCAGTCGCTCACCGTAACGCTGAGCTAGCGCCCGCAGAGCTGCCACCTTTTCATCTTGCTCTTTCCCGACTTGCTCGAGCAGAATGGCCTTACGCTCTTCTAGGACAGCGTAAAGCAGATCAAACCGCTCAGCGAGGCTCTGCTTGGCACGCTGAGCGTTGTCCTGTACAGCACGGCAGGCGTCTTCCATCTGATTGAGCAAAGCCTGCAGGCGACTGTTGCTGGTCACCAGAGTATCAATAGCATTACTCAGTTCACCCTTCTGGGCCTGGTAAACAGTTGCTAGAGGGGCCACTTCGCAGTCCTTATGCTGGCCAAACACTTTGCACATGGAGCAGGTGGGTGTCTGACAGGTCACACAGTAGATGTTGATTTTCTCATCCTCGTGTTCCGGGCACTTTGGCTCTTTGGACTCTTTAGGCTTCAGGCTGGTTTCCGTCTTTCCACTGTCGCTCAGTTCTTGCTGCTGCTTATAGATGTCGATGATATTTTCCACCAACAGGTTGCGCTGGAGCCCGTGGACGCCATGGCGGTCGAGCACAACCTCAAACCGGCAGGTAGGGCAGCGAAAGACGCCGCCAGAAAATCGGTACGGGTTGCGTGAGTCATAGAGGTCACTGGCACAGCTGCGGCACAGGTTGTGCTGGCATGGCAGGATGACCACAGGCTTGGTGAACATGTCCAGGCAGATGGGGCAGCTCAGCTGCTTCTCAAGGCTATCCATGGGGCTGGGGGGCCGAACCACAGATCCTGTCCTCTGGATGTCCATAATGGAAAGTTTTCTGTTCCCACAGAGAAAACTAAAAGCCGCGTTGCTGAAACAGAGAGCGAGTCTAAGAGCTCCTGTGCGTGTGCCGTTACTCGTGAAGCGCTGATATCTATTCTGGTTGAGAGCTAGCAGCTCTGCCCTTTATAGCACACCCTCACAGCTGGTGACACCTGATCCTTTCCACCAGGCATTCCTGCCTGCTTGCTAGTCTGGGACCTTTTCACAGAAATGCCCCCTCCTACCCGCTGCAGCATGTGTCACATGCCCCAGTGGGCGCCGAGTCCCCTCTAACAGTGACCCAAGCGCCCAACTGAGCGCACACAAACAGGGTCCATGTGACCTGCTCAGAGGAGCCCCACCTGAGAAAGGGGGCTCAGTCTTATTGGTAAACAAGTCGGCGAGAAGATCCTGTGACTCGGCTGTTTTTCCATTTGATCTCTATTTATTTGCTCAGTGCACCAATTTATGTAACCTGTGCTGTTTCGCAAACTCAGTGACTGTACTCGTATACTCTAGACATAAATATTCATATGCTTTTAGATTAAACTGATAATAATAAAAGGGTGATGATTAATTATATACTTATTAAACTACTGCTGATACAACATTTAAGGCTCTCTCTTTCTAAATGTCTTCCTTGTTTTTCTCTTTCTTTTGAAATACTTCAGTACTGGAACTTCCGGCTTTTAATAATAAATTTAGGAGACTTTAAAATTACGTTTTAGCACAAACTCGGGTAAGGTGATGTCTCAAAAGTAATCAGTGATTTTTACTTAATTTTTAGGTTCTTATTACAGTTAATGTCTTTCTTTTTTGGTTTGAATTCAAACAGATTTATTAATAAATATTAATCTTAATTTATCCTTTTAGATTATATTTATCCACCAAACAGTTATGAGCAGTTGTTGCTTAACGGTGCCATGACATACTGTACTCCGCATCAATATCAGATCAACACACAGCGTCATAAACATGAGGGAGAAGCTATTCTTAAACTGTTGCACAATGCAATCGACAAACAAATGCAGCAACATTTGTGACCATCAGGTGACACAATTTTATTTCTAGAAAATCCTTTCTTTGAAGTTGAGAAGGTGAACAGTGTGAAACAGGCAGAAATATGAAGGTTTTTAGCCGTTTTCTCACTACGAATGTGTCCAAGCATGTAAACTGAAATTCTGAGTATTGTGTTGTGGATGTTTGATGCATCATTGATGATCAGTCATATTGTTCAATGTGTTTTTTCCCCACTTTGTTGCATCACAGCCCTGACTGGGTTCAGCCGGTGCCCCCTGCTGACTGTTATTCTAAAGTCATGTAGAGAATTTTTAAGTACTTTTGCCACAGTTTCCCAGCCGTGTAAATCAGACATCTGGATGTGTAATTAATCTAAAAACCATTAAAACAACGGCTCAGAAGGACGAGTGAGAAGTCAGCTGGTGTGTGTTCTGTTGTTACCTCTAAGGGCCTCCATGACAGGAAGAATATTCTCCGACCACTGATAAGCAGCGATGGCTGTGTAGATCCCTGGAAAGTCTCTCTGCCAAATGCGCTGGCCGACGGCCCAAATAGCTGCTAATTCAGGATTTGCCTGCAGCAAACAAGTGAGAAGCATTTCAAACATTTGACCAGGCAGTGTTTTTTATGCTACTGTGAAGAGCATTCACACCCTAATGTTGGATCACAGTCAGTCCGCTGTCTTTATAATGTTATTAAAACAGCAAATCTTTTTTTTTTTTTACTTTTTGTGCAAGACGAGGCTTTTTCTTAGAAAATCTCAGCTCTTTGGCAAGAAGTGACGACTTGATTGGCAGTAACAATATTCCATTTATTTCATAGTGCTCTTGGATGCCATAAGCAGGTCCAGATTGTTTTCCTGTGGGACAAAATGCTTTGCCAGCACTTAAGAAATCATCCAAGTCAAAATGCCAATTAAATGTGTTCTTAATAAGTTATTATTTAGTTATAGTTGAGAAACCTTTCTATAAACACAAAACTGTCTGCTGCGGGCGAGGCGGGGTAAAAAATGTTTGCACTCTATGTTAAATATGATGGAGACACCACAACAGCATTAAGCTGCTCTCAAACATCACAGTCACTGCGTTTTTAACTTCTAAGCTGAACTATTTTAATTCCTTATTTTTATCAGGTTTTTGTAAAAGATGAAAATCCTCCAGTTGATCCAAAACTAACAGGGACTAGAAAGAGAGATTATTCTTCCACATCAGCCTCTCTTCAGTGGCTTCCAGTGTCATTCCCATGATACCCGCAGGCTGCTCAGTGCATCATGGGACTTCTCCACGCCCCATGTTTTTGCTTTTACTCACATGGCGGCAACTTAGTGCATTTAGGCATGCAGACACGGTCAAGACCACCTGCCCAAGTGCAAAGTGCACATCAGAATGAGAAAAAAAGGTGATTTAACTGACTGAACATGGTATGGTTGTTGGTGCCAGCTGGTCTGAACATTGCAGAAACTGCTGATCTGCTGGGATATTCCCATCTCTAGGGTTTACAAAGAATGGTCTGAGAAAGACAAAAATTCCCAGTGAACGGCAGATGTCCAGGAGAAAATGCCTTGATGTCAGAGAATGACCACACCAGGTATGAAGAGCATCTCTGAATTCACAACACAGCCAGTCATAGGCTACAGCAGCAGAAGACCATACAGCGTGCCTCTCCTGACAGCTAAGAATAGAAAAATGAAGCTACAATTTACATGGATTCTCCAAAACTAGACAACAGAATACTTGGAAAAGCTTTCCCTGGTCTGAAGAGTTTTGATATGTAATGATTTCCAAATGTTAGAATCTGGTGTCAACAATATGGAGCCATCCTGCTGTGGTTCAGGTTGTTGTTGGTGTAACGGTGTGGGGGATAATTTCTCAGTGTGAGCATAATTTAAACACCACAGCCTATCTGAGCATTGTTGCTGACCAATTCCTTTATGAGCCCTACCATGTTCTGATGGCTGCTTCCATGTCATAAAGTTCAAATGATCTCAAACTGGTTACTTGAACATGATTATGAGTTCACTGTACTCAGAAGGACTCCACAGTCACCAGATCTCAATTCAATAGAGCACGTTTGGGATGCGGTAGAACAGCACATCCTGGATGTGCAGCTGAAAAACCTGCAGCGCTGTCGTGCGAACGTGTGTCAAAATCTCTGAGGAACCTTTCCAGCACTTTGGTGAATCTGTGGCATGAAGAATTAAGGTACCTGGTACTAGCAAGGTGTACCTAATGAAGTGTTTGGTGAGTAAGAGTAATACAAAGGTTTAGAAAAGGTAATTTAATCACCATTGTATACTAGTGTGCATAGCATTTGCATTACTTCATTAGCAATATTTACACGTTTTAACATGCTTACCGATTTTATTGCTTGGGGAATCCTCTTCCATAGATATCTGGCATTATTCCTGTTGGCAAACAGCAAAATCAGCACACACAGAATAAGGCCACAGGCACAGGCAGGAAAAATAAGCTCATTAGCTGTGTTAGAACCTGCAGTTTGTTATACAAATATACATGAAACGGCCATGCCTCCCAAATAATTACTAATGTAAGAAAAACTATTCAAAGTACTAAATCATACAGGAAGCCATGAAGTTTGTATAACTGTACAGTTGCTTTAAAAAAAAAAGAAAACAGCCCCACCCTTAATAAAAGACAGACTTACATATCATTATTAAGTAAATAGAGCGCCAGCAGCTGAGCGTAGACCTGAGGTGTTGCAATGCCCCCTGGAGCCTGTCAGAAAGAAATGCAGGTATGATATTAAAACACCTGAGTTAAAATAACTGGAAAAACGAACAAATTTGAGTTCTCTCTGAACAAACACGTTTTCTATTGCTGTAATATTAAAAATAAATAAATCGCTAAAGAAACAGCATCCAGCAAACAGCAGGTGTCCAGTATATAGCTTTAGCTCCTGCTGACATTACAGTACTGGCCCCTTCCCTTTACTTTTCCTCCTGTACAGCCCAACAGTCACACGGTGACATGCTGACAGAAGAGCTTTTAAGGTCCAAAAAACAAACACACGAGCTGCAGACGAGCTCTAGCATCACGGAGAGACAGCGACCTGCTAACTTCCTGCTATCTGCTGGTAGGTAGAGGTAAACCAACACGAAAACTCAGCTGCAATGTGGTTTTCATTTTTAGCTCGGAAACGTTTCGCCTCCGTGTTGACGAGTTTGCTGAGTTAATTTCTCAGAGCTTTAACTTGAAATAAGCCACACGGGCTAGCTGCTGGAGCCACGACGCTAGCCCTCAGAGCTCACAAACTGCACCGCTATCACCGCGCTTCCACGGGCTCATCGTCTCTAAGACTTACTGTTCACAACAACAAAACAAAGTCCTTACCTCGAGCTCCTGAGCTTCACACTGCTCTAATAATTTATCAAAATTTTCCTCCATAATCACAGCAGTAGGCATGATGATGCCTAGCTGTTGCACCGGAAACTCCTCCTTCTTCTTCTTCTTTGTTGTCCTGGCCGTATTACGAATCGGTCGTCAGGTGTGTGCTCACAGGCGCCCTCCGCTGGGTGATGCGCACACTACAGTGCAATACCACAGAACCAATAATAAGGCATCCACAGATAAACGCCAAATACAAAGAGAAAATAATAGAAGAATAGTATATATTTTTTAATAAAACGGTTGTCAAAAGAACGTTTGCATTCACAGATGGGGGAAAAATTAAAAGAAAAATCTACACACTCAAATCCTACAGTGAAGATCTGGAATTTTGCTGATATAGTTTATGTGTACTTGTTTCCTTAATAGGAAGGGCCACTCCGGATAATGAAGAGTTGTATTAATGAATCAAGTTTATTCTACAATGACACAAGTGATATCTTGTAGCCTGATAATGACCCTGACACGGTTCATGAGAGCAGGCCAGGATGGTTTGGCGGGTATGAAAAGGATTTGAATCATATCAATCATGTTATCACCTTCATAATTTCCAAAATGGGAATTTTTGAATGATTTGGTGGGGACTCAGAGCTGCAGGTTCTGAAAAAAATGGCAGTTAGCAATGTCTGATCTCAGTAAAGTTTTCATTTTTTTTGACTAAAAAATAAAGATTTGACATTTGGCAATAAACAAACAAACAAACAAACAAAAAAGCTTCCCTTCCAGCTGCCCAGCAAGGATTTTTGAGTTACACAGAAGACTACTACAGAAGCATGAGTAAGCCCAATACATAAATGCATCATGCACGTGCTCCTCCTTGTGAGTGTATGTGCATGCGCTTTGCACACGTCTGAGTAACACCTTGAACTAGCTGGTTCCGAAACTAGTATGGACACACACACTTTAGCTTTCAGTATTGATGCCCTATGTGCATTTGAAAAACAAATTAGTTATTAGTTAGTTAGTTATTATTAATTCGATTTGTACAAAACTGTGTGGCAGGATACACCCTGTACAGGTCGCCAGCCTGTTGCAGGGCTAACACAGAGAGACAGACATCCATCCAACACGAAAACTCAATGGGCAATTTAGAGTGACCAAATAACCTAACCCCACTAACTGCACGCCTTTGGACTGGGAGGAACCTGGAGAACCCGGAGAAAACCCACGCAGCCACGGGGAGAACATGCAAACTCCAAAACGTTTTAGAAAATACCTCTATTGTAAATATTAACGACAGTATGAAGGTGCATTAAAACTGTTCTGGCAGCACATGATTTACCTGCATAACCTGGTGACAAATGTCATGAAAGTGATGTCATCATAGAAGACTGCAGAAGAAGAAAATAATGTCTGTGGAAGTGCTTATGAGATCAGGTTTTCCCTCATGAGGAGGATACGCTGTAATCTCACAGTTATAAACTCCCCCATGTCAATAAGGAAAGACATTTTGACTGAGAATAAGCTCGTCCAGGCCCACAGCGTTCACTGAGCACACCTGTACTGAAGTCTGGGTGGACAGCTGAAGAAAGACGACTTTCATTAGAAAATGTGATACTTTGACAGGAGTTAAAAATGTTATAAACTAGGATTCGTTTGGGAATTTTTTTTACAAATTCTGGCTGACGTGAGAGGAAGGTCTGACTGCGCTTAACATATTTCGAGTCACTGTTTCTTTAAGCTTTCATTCACACAAAGGTTCCCGTCATCATTATTTCCCGTCCTGTTCAAAGTGCTGCAGTTCTGCCGCTGTAAGTTTAGATTTATTGGCCGGTTTGCCGGGGAAACAGTCACACTTTAAATAACATTCACAGTGCTGAGAAAGACTTTTTTCTCTTGCTTCACTGATGAGCCTCCTGCTGGTGCTGGGCATCCCTCTATTTTAATTCCTTTTGATCTTTTCTTTGCCTTTGATGCTGTGACTGCGCACACGTTTTATCCCCTCCACATCTAAAAAAACTGAGGCGCAGCGCTCATGTTCTCTCTTTATTTCTGACAGATATTCTGCTGTTGATATAGAAAATTCATCTCCAAGCTTTAGATTTGTATCTGCATGGAGGAATTTCACACTTTTTCTTTTAGAATTTTGGAATCATGTTGCATTTATGAATTTCCAAAATATTTGCTTTTATTATTGCTGGATCACAGGATCAGCTTCACAGACTCTCTGGCAATAAGAAAACAAAATCATGCATATGCACCAATTTGACATTTCCATCATTCTCGCTGCATCACAAAGAGGATTTTTTGTTGTTGTTGTTTTCATATCTTCGTGGCAGGGCAGATCAGATATTTGGTGTTGTCCCTGTCGTCAGGAGGCGTCTCAGATGTGCTGCAGTCAGACCCACGAGGCTTGAAGAGCTACAGGAGGTGTGGAGGGAATTCTAAAGCAGACCTGCTCCACAATGACTGCAATTCCCAAAGGAAAAGGGGAAAAAAAAGATCTTGCAATGTAGGTTGACGCACCTTTATGCCACACAACAGAAGTGTATTTTCAGGATATGCTGTTGTATAACTTCAGTGGCATAAACACCTCGTTGTGGGTAAAAATCGTTAGGAAGAAGCTGTTCAATAAGATGTTCAGTAGCTTTATGGGCATAATCTGGCTCAGAGCTGTTGCAGTGAATAAACATACAGTGAAAACACTTTCAGGCTTCAGTTATATCACTTGATCTTCCACAGCAGATGAAATTTATTTAGTTGAATTGCAAATGTTAAGAATTTGTCCATGAAAGCTATCAAAGGTCTATATACTGCGTGCAGGTTTTAGAGCAGTATATGCTCAGGGACATCCTTGCACATCTCAGCAAGACTGTGAAACTGCGTCCTGCATCTGTTCCGGCTGCAGTGCTTCATCGCAGAAGAGTCCGGGTGCTGAACTGGCCTGCCTGCAGTCCACACCTGAGAACATTTGGAGCATCATGAAATGAAAAAGCAAAGAAGAACGTTCATCGACAACGTTCATCTCCCCAAAGCCGAGGAGCTGCTCTCAGCTCCCAGAAGTTGAAGAAGACCAGAGGATGCTGCGCAGACGGAAACACTGTCCTGAGACGTGCTGCTGCCATCAAATTCAAACTGATATTCCATATTTTTTCTTCAAATGGTCCATTTTCCATTTTCTCAGTTTAAACATTTGATTTGCCAATCATTGCATTCTCTTTTTATATTTTATGCAGGATCCCAACATTTTCAATCAAATGTGAAGAATTTTATTCTTCCACGGATTATCCTGCTGTTTACCAACTTTAAACTTGTTTTATCATCTGTAATTTACTTGAATTCTTTCAATACAAACATTTTTATGCTTCGTCTGGATACTTTTAATCTATTTTATATCTGACTTCTGTTTTCTGAAATCTTTATAATAACAATAAACAGTCTAATCTACTTACAATATTCTGATAATTTCCCCTGTAGTTGCTGCATTGCAACTACAATTTTATGGTTCTCGTTCAGTAAAGCGGTCGCTTACGACACACCTGGAAGACCGTTTTCAAACACGCTACCTTGGAGCGCCTGTCGCATCCTCAGTAATTCAAGTATTTAGGGACCAGAATCCCTTTTATGGTGCAGGGCGAAGGAGAGGATCAAAGAAATGCAAAACAGTGGGGTTAATAGTTTAAAAATGCTGAAAGAGAATCCCATAAACACATGAATCACATCCCACCACAAGAAGAACATCAGAACAGCTTCTTCCTCTGAAGTGTGGATGACATAGAATAGAATATAAACAATAATAAAAACAGATTTTATTTACGCGGCTTCTCCTCTGTTAATGAATCTCGGTGTTCAGCTCCGTGAATAAATCGCCGTCTGCTGCATCAGCGGAGCTCATAAGGACTTTTGATGTTCCTAATTCTTTATATACCTGAAAAATTCCCCTCCAGACTTTCGGGTGACTCGCTCCGTGGCACTCTCTGGCTCACTTTATGAGACTGTTTGGGTTTCAGAGAGGGAAAATGCTCGATCAAAGGTTGAAATGTGGAACATAGTTCAAAAAGCTGATTTTTAAAGAGCACATTCTGCCTCATAAACCATCATATTTTGCAGATTAAGGACCTAAACAGGCAGGCAGAAACAACAGAAAACAAACCTTTACTGAGGGTTGAAAAGATATCCAAAAACACAAAAGTCTCTAGAAAAGGCAGGAAACACACGAGGGTAACAAAGAGGAACATAGGAGCCAGGAATAAATGCAGAGGACAACGAAGGACAAAGAGAGACTGGGCTATTTATATACGAGGCCATATCAGGGGAACAGGTGGGGGTAAGGAGGAAGTAGAACTAGACACTAAAGGCAAAAGGCTTCAAAATAAAACAGGAAAGGAAGAACTGGCGGGCCGAATGCAGCGATGATAACCCAAGGAAACCATAACAACAAAGAAAACAGAGAAAAATAGTGAACACAAGAAAATACCTAGAACTAGGAATCCATGAAGGTCACGAATGAAAGGAAATCAAAACTCTGAGGAATAATCAGACTCAGAAATACAAAGACACCAAAAACACAACCGTAAGAAACAAGAGCTCAAACCCAGGACCAAGGCAAAAACAGCCTGCTGTAGAAACATCTCAGTGATTTCTGCGAGTAAAGACGCTATGTAAGGATGTGATGCTGATTTATTTCCACAGCTAAGGGCTGCCAGTAAATAACTGGGAAAGTGGATGTTTGATCTTTGAATTTTAAGAGTTTTTCTGACACTGAATGCACGACTGAGTCTTTGGATGGAAGGATGCAGTGAGAGGAACTGTTGGGTTGCTTTTTTCCACTTAACTAAATAAAATGAATGCAGGTGTCTCATGTTTTCATTTTTAATTTATTGTTTCCTCTTTAACAGGAAACACACCCTCACTGGACACTTTAGGCACACTCTTTGCTGGACCCCGTTTCTGCCTCCAGAACTGCCTAATTATTCGTGCCACAAATTCAAGAAGGTGCTGAAACGTTCCTCAGCGATTTTGCTCCATGCTGACGTCACGTTAGCGTCACAGAGTTGCTGCAGGTGCACGCACATGATGTGACATTCCTGAGTGCAATGAACTCAGTGATGATTTGTAGCCTCATTTTCCTGTTCTTAGCTGTCAGGACCACCCTGTGTGGTCTTCTGCTGCTCTAATCCAGCTGCTTCAAGGTTTGACATGTGCATTCAGAGATGCTCTTCTGCATACAGTACCTTGGCTGTAACAAGCGGTCATTGGAGTTATTGTTACCTTCCTATTGTGGGTGTCTGTGGCTCAAGAAAGGTGTAAGAAAAAAGTGCTTGTATGAATAGGAGAATGAGGCATGAGAAGAAAAGTGCTGCATAAGAACAATTATATTTACCATATCAGCTTAAAGCAGTGTGGCCATTCTCCTCTGACATCAATAAGGCATTGTTGTCTAAGGACCGCCGCTCGCTGGATATTTTCTCCTTTTCAGACCATTCTTTGCAAACCCTAGACGTTTCTCCTCGGTTCTCAGGAGGATTTGGTTGGGTGGTGAAATCCCAGCAGATCAGCAGTTTCTGAAATACCCAGGTATAATAATAAGACCAGTTCATGCCATGTTCAAAGTTACTTGAATTTTTTTTTCTCCAGTCGGATGCTCAATTTGAACTTTAGCATCTTGACTATAGTCATGCCTATAGCCACTGATTTGCTGTGGTTTGATTAGCCAGAATTGTGATTGGCTCATTAGATAATTGTGTGAACAAAAGGTTGAACAGGCGGATACCTAACAAGAAGTGTTATACTGCAAACAGTCCTGTGGGGACTAATAATATGGGGCCCAAGGGAAATATAAAGTTTCTACATGAATACATAATCTTAAAAATTTGTTGAAAATTCAGTATCACATAGAGATTTTAATTGTGGACAGACCCACTGCCTCCATGAATGTGCTTTAGGACATTTTTAGTTGCCAGGGTTTGAAGTTGACCAACTTCTCACCCCGTCTCTGGGCCTGAGAGGAAAATCATAATCCACTTGTACCATCGACCTCCTTCAGTCAGTATCCCAGGCTCAGGACCAAAAACACTTCAGTTTACATCAGTTTCTTCAATTTATTTATTATTTTCTTCAGGTGCTAGGTGAGGTTTACGTGCCAAAGTTATTGGATTAAGTTGGGGGGTAAAAAAATCACGGGTTAAGCAAATCCCTTCACAAACTTCTCCCAAGAGCAGCAAACGTCTTCATTTCCTGATCAGGGACGCCGAGGCTGATGGCAGAGACTTTATAAGCCCTCATTCACATGATTGGAAGAGACAGCCCTCCAAAATATCAGTTGTTTTAACCCCCTTGAACAGCTGACCAGAATCGTTATTTTTCTGGTCGGGTCAGCCTGGGAGTTCTTTTGTTGCCTCATATTTGCTTTATTGTTTAAATCTTTGAGTAGAGAAAATTACAGAGGTGGAAAAAACAAAATGCCAATCACACAATCCCTTTACACTGTGTGAACACCTTTGTGCCGACCTGAGTTATTATTCTGCGGGCTGACAAAGGACAATGCAGGGTGTTATTTCCTCGAGGAACGGGAGAATTGTTCTCTGATGATTACTTGTAACCTCTGGGCAATTATTTGGACCGAGTGTCCACTTTTGAAATGCCAGATGTGGGGCTGGAGGTCTGCTTGACTGATTAAGCCATTTGTTGAACGGCCTGTGCGATTTGTTTGCAGATTTCTCAAACCGCCTGAGCCCACAGCGTCACTGTAAGCCGAACAATCAGTCGAACTAGCTATAGTCTCAGTCATGAAATTTCAAGGATATATAGCTAAGAGTGCACTAAGAGTTTTCATATTTAAAAAAAAAAGATCTTTATTGGCTTAAGTCCAAACATGAGCTGGTTTTTAAACATTTAAATTGTAGAAATAAATTATAAAAGCGTTGCATTTCCCGGCTTTGCGTTTTTAATTCTTTCTTTATCATTAACTCACTTGAATCATTGTGCTTCACCTTCACCTTAATTTCCCTGGCCCTGAAACACAACACTCTTTCCACAATAAAGACACTTTTCCTGCTAATTTATCCATCTTCCCTTTAACCAGACCGCTCCTTTTTAACTCATTTATCTTCCCTCTGAAGTATAGTTTGACCGTTTACGTCCATCCATCAACCTTTCAGCCAAATACCCGAGGACATTTAGGTTAACAAGTATTACTAAAGCATCAATATTCAGTTGTATTGGGTCTAATTCTGCTCCAGTTAACTCATTCAGGTGTATTCTCGCCACAGCTGTAGGCCATAAATCATTCATGCTGACTGCTGGTCCCAGCAGACGAGAATTATTTCTTGTCTTTCTACAAAATGAGACATTTATCTGAAAACAGGTCAAACAGTTTGTTACTGCTTTGCATCCACCATCAAGGTCACTGCAGTCTTACGTGTTCTGCTTTTTCTGGAGTTCCTGTAGATGATTTAAGGGTTCCGGTCGACCCGTCCTGCCGCCTGATATTAAATATGTTTCCTCAGTAAAATTCGTGTTTGGTCTGTAGAGTGAAGGAATAAAGAGAAACAACAGATAATGTCCACCTTTACGCATGATATCGTCAAAGTCTTTGTTCTTTTTGATGTCTGCATAAATTAACACTCTTATTACCGTCATAACTTTATTTTAAAATACAGTGTTCTTGGGGATTTCAGTGCCTGAGGCCAAAAATCAACCTTAAATAGCTCAGTCACACTTTTTAATCTATGCTTGTAACTCTTGTTCTACCTAATTTTCATACCATCAAGGGCAAACATGATTTATTAAATGGTTTTCTTTTGAATTAATCAAAGATTTGAATATTCCCTTTTTCACTCTCTTTCTTTTTTTGGGGGCATTTACCTACTTTTGTTGCCTCTGGCTGACAAAAAAAAATTTCCATACCTCAAAGAAAAGGAGGATACGGCCTAAGGGACTTGTGGAAGTTTGGGCTGCATCACTGGCTGCAAATTCATAACATCAGTTCTTGTTTGCAGTTTGTTGATTATTCTTTTAAGGACACTTGCTGCCTAGTTTAGATGTTCAGCTAAAGTGGAGCTATCAGACTCCCAGATCCATATTTCCATTCTTGGGCTCGACTACAGTAGCTTGTAAAATAAACCTTATAGAGTAGAAATCGCCTAAGTTGGATTGAATTTCATCCAACTTGCAAAAATATCCGTCTTATGTGTAAGTCGGATAAAATCTGATTCTTCAAAAATATCAGACAGTTTGGGGTCTAATATCAAATTTCTCTGGATTTGCTTCCAAAAATGTTATAATCTCGTATTTCTGTTCCTTACTGCGAGTTTGTAGCTTACGCTCACCTCCTGCACTTGATTGTCTCCAGTGAAATGAACTGAGTCACCCAGTGCAGCCGATCCGTGCATCATGTGACTGCATAGACATTCCTGTTAGTGTGTGAAGTTGTGCATGAACTAGCTGATGGATGGAGTTTGTGTAGATCGTATTTATTGGAAGTGGGCGGACGGGAGCTGAGGAGGGCTTTGGCGCTAAACTCATCTGACTTATGCAATCACATTTAATTGGAACTGTATTAAAATGGGACTGGATTTTTCATCCGAGGTAGGAGAAAATTCGACTTGTATGATCCTAACGTTACTGTAATTACCGTCGGGACTTCCAGAAGCCATCCGACTAGAGCGAAAATCCAATTTGTGCGACTCTGCCTTAGGCAATTTTTACTGTATATCTTGTTATTGGCTTTGGTGCAGACCCTCAATTCATCCTCAGTCTGAAACAAGATCTTTTAGCTTCTCCACCTTTATGTCACTGGGAGGAGATCCAGCAGCACAAAATCTCATTGTCATGCATCGGCTGTGTGGCAGGCAGGAATGAGGACCTCAATGTAGGACACTGGGCACGGACGTGAACATAAATAAGTTTTATTGCTGGAATACGGAACAGGAACAAAAGGCAGGAGTCGGGCACAGGAGCACACAGCGGGAGGAAAATACTGAAGACGACGAGACACAGGACCTAAATACACAAGTAAACGAGGGGAGAGGAAACAGCTGGGAGCACAGGTGAACAACATAACAGACAAGGGGAAGCAAAACTGAACATTACAGACAGGGACCAAAAGACTATCAAAATAAAACAGGAAGCCAGACGGGGAACAAAGACGTGGACCGGACACATGGAAACACAAGGAACTAGAAATAAACAAACCAAAAGAACACAAAACACTGGGCCAACGGCCCAGGACCATGACACTCATTAGGTCTAATTAAGAGCATGCACTGGCTTTGTCAGGACTGCAAACAAGCACGTGGGGGGTCATACAGAGTGTTCTTCGAAGGAGCTTAAAGATTCTTGGACCTTCCTTCATTTGAGGAATAATTCTGCTCCTGATCTAAAGACACAGACTGTATATATGAAGATGAACGCAGCCACCAGGATATAAACCAAAGGTTAGTGAAGTCTTAGTGAGAAACCAGTAGCTGAGCGGATATGATGACTGAACTGGGGACCATAATTTACCAAATGTGCATCATGTTATATTCAATAAGACATGATTTTAACAAAAGAGAACATACAATTATCAGGAGATTGTTTACTGACATCATAGACCCAATGAGTCCGTTTTTGTATACTGGACTTTTCTTTGTCGCCCCCTGCTGACAACTACAATAATACAGGTTTAAGGCAGCATTGGCTTCACTTTTCAGCCCTTAAACTTAGATCTACATTTTATATACAGTTAAATCCTAAAGGCTGCCCTCCACCACATTCCTGCACCCTCTTATCACCTACTCCAAGCCCGAACAACGGCAGGCATGAAGTCGAGCTTACGGGCGTAAAGAATCCCAAACGCAAATCTCAAGGTGCAACAACACCTGCAAATAAACAGATACTGGAGTCCCACTCCCCCTTCAGTAATGGTTGGTGGAGTCAAAGGAAAAAGCCTCGACTTGAGTCGCACTTTTAGCTGAAAGAAAGTTTATTCCTCCCTAAGCTTTACTGTTTAATAACTATCAAGTTTCCCAGTGCTTGTCATGAATTAGATCCAACAAGAAGCTCACTTTAGTGCAACCACATGTCCCAGTTCATCTTGGCACTATCCCAATCGCATTTGATCCTCGAGTTTGTTGTGTTCTCATGCCAGGAATGGCACAGTTCATCACCATTAGAGCTCTTTCTGTGGGCTGAGATTCACAGATGGTAGGCGGGCTCATGTCAAGATTTTTCCGATATTCTCATAAGGAATGGAAACATGCAATATTTATGATTTCACTGTTTCAGTGTGGAAGTCTGTGTGTGTGTGTGCTTCAAATTATTTCTTCCATGCTGACAAAATGAAACGTGTGATGTGGATGTAATTTCCCCTTGAACTGCTCCCCGAATTGCTCCCGTTCTTTAATGCGTGAGAAACACATCAACACGAGAATGCAAAGCAGTGGAATAATTCACAGCTAAGTACTTCTTTCCTCAAAACATGCTGCCTAATGCCTCAGCACATTAAAGTTAGTGTGATTTTTAGCAGGAATTACCTCAAATTCATCCTTAAAGTTGTGTTTTGATGCCTTCTGTGGGTGGTTTCTAAAAATCCAAAGTTTCTAAAAATCCAAATTGAATTAATTTATTGGTGCACTGACTGCAAGAACATACATTTTTAAATAACTTATTTATTTCTGTATTTAATACAGACTCAGAAGGCAACATGGGGATTCTGGAATGGTGATGGGTGTCATCAACAATGATATCAACATGAAACCAAATGAAGTGCAGGCAAATGATAAGTAGTAATATGAAGGCATTGGTATTATTTTTGGCCATTTTTTTTGTCAGACTGCTGTCAACCAGCTGCTGGAAACAACCTGTTCTCATTCCCACAGTGTCAGATGCTGGTGTCTCAAAGATAAGCACAGGTTTCCTTTATCATCACGAGCAGCCACAGCGACGTGGCTGCAGAGAGCAAACAGCTCCGTCCAAAAGCACATCAAAGTCTGCATAAAGAAGCAGGAACAGGCGGAGATGGTGTTAGAATTCCAACCAGGAGAGCCGTGTCCTATTTGTGCACCTCAGTTTCTCTTTGTTTTCACTTGATTTTTAATCTTTTATTTGATTGGATATTTTTACGACCGAAAAACAACTCAGCAGATTTCCTTTAAACCTGCATGTTGATGCTTAAAGCTTTGTCACCGTTGCTGAGCATCACTTTGTAGCTTCCTGCTCGGTGCTTGTGGACCAGTTGCATAAGTATCCCTCTAATGTATTTACCACTCAGTCATATGCCACCCAACAGTCTTTTGCTCCCATTGTGA
>VUQJ01038988.1:67499-77735 GCA_015108635.1 Andinoacara biseriatus | reverse complement strand
TTTTTTTTGTTTTTTTTTTTTTTTTTTTTTTTTTTTTTTGGGGGGGGGGGGGGGGGTAAATAAATAAAATCCAATGATTAAGTTCCAGTCGTACTCACAGCTCCAGGGATCCATCAAAGAGAAGAGGCGAGTTCTTTGTTTGTGTCATCTCTGTGGGGGAGCAGTTGCATCAATCTCACACTAATATCTCTCCCGTGTGTGAGAGGTAAAACAAATACACATCAGTTGGTGCGAAGATGCTAATGGAAGCATTGGACACAAATAACGGCGTCTGGCTTTGAGGGCGCTGGGGGTGGGGATTTATTTAATGACTGTGAGCGGCTGTCGAGCGCGCCGGCTCAAGTGTAACACATCAGACGTGTGTGTGCAAATAGCATTTTCTCGCCTGGGCTTGGAGAGCTGAGAAAAAAAAAATGTGGCAGATGCAGGACATACAAACAAAGATCCAGAGAGGGAACAGAAAGAAGCGGGAGGGAAGTGAAGGAGAGATGCACCTCGCTCCTCTCTGCTGATTGAAGGACGTCGGTCCAACAGACTGATGGACAGACTGTGACACGAGGAGATCGGGTTTGGACTGACACAGCACTGCGCTCTGACCGAGGACCCGGCGCTCTTCCTCCTGCATCAGCAGAGCAGAATTCTGTCATGTTGATCAAAGAAGAATTGATCGTCATACCTTGAAAGCATACTCATGCTGAAGAGGAACAGATGAGACAGATTAAAAGGAATTTCTGAGTGGACAAAGTCAGACTTGTGCTGTGCTGTCATGTAGAGGAACATCATGTGGTTCTTTGGAGCAGTAATTTAGCAGACCTGCGTTCTTGTGCTGCGTTCAGAATTTAAATTTAGACTCTATCCGGTGTCTAAAAATGATCAAACACAAGTATAAATATTCCAAAGTCAGAAGAAACAAAAATAGAGTGACTACAAATGTGACTCGAACAAAAACAGGTCTGAGAAAAAAAACCCCACAAAAACGAAGCAAAAAGCATTATTATGTAACATCAGGCACATCATCCGCAGGCCACAGATTAGAAAAGAGTCAGAGGGATGAGTGCATTTGGCACCCATGGGGGCACGGTCAGTGTGGCAGGACAGAGCGCACTCAATCAGCTTATTGTAAGCTGCAGCACATCCACCACAACAGCCGATCGCTCGTAACAGGCTTGATGTGAAAGCACGTTGGGGAAACCGGGTTCACTTTTCTTTTTCCTCAAAGGGAAAGACCGTTCGGCGTGTGCGCGTTGTGGGTGGATACAGGGGAAACATGGCTGCTGGATATCCGCCTGCTTTTGGCTCCTCTGAGAGGCGGCGTGAACATGGAGCGTGCAGAAAATGATGTTACTTTGTCCTTCTGTTCCTCCTCCAAATCGCATTTGAGTCAAAGCTCTGCCTCCCGGGCTGGAGACACGGCCGCTCGTGTCGAGTCTGAGACGAGTCTGAACGCAGGCTCACCCACAATCAGCTGTTATTGCAAAGTACTTTTTTGTTTTTGCTTCTTTTTGTCTGAAGTTCACAAATAAAAACTATTGATTTGATCTTCATCAGAAGGTCTAACTGAAGCCATTTTTCAGCGGTTATAAATGTGGCTGTAACTCAGGTTTGCTGCTTGCTGGGACGCATTCGTCAGCTCGTTCTTGTGGGTTTTGGCATTTTGCACTTTGCCTTGCATTACTTTCATGCAGTTATTGCTTTCATTTTCACTCATCAGTCATGTTATAGCACAAAAAATGACTTTTCAAGATTAAAAAAAAAAGCTGCAGTTTGGTTTCAAAGACTCTTTTTATCCTTCAGTCCAAACTAAGAGCACTCGTGTGTGAGAGTGAAAAAAATATCCTGAATCCTCCACAAATTCGCAAAAGTCTCTTTCCCCCCCTAACAGGTGACCACTGATGTGATCATTTTGGTGACACGGCCCCATGAAAAATGTCCAGAGTTGCACTTCAGACAGTGAACCGAGCACACACTCATTGTTAGCTGGCTGCACCGAGAAGCTCTTCAGTTTATCAGGCTTGGAGAGCTGCAGCATTTGGCTGCACAGCATCTGATTTAATATTGTTGCAGAGAGACGTTTGTGTTTTTACAGCATCTCACCTTTGGCTTATTGATTGGAGAAACGTGGAAAGGTGGATATCTTTTCAGTTTGGCAAAAGTTAACAACTCCACACACTGGCTTGAGTTGCCTTCATTTATTTGTGTGTTTTAAAGTCTAAATCTAAACTGTGACATTCGAGTAAAGAAGGCTGAAGCGGTGAAGCAGCAGCAGCAGCTCAGCTAGCAAACACCTAAATTGTTCTGTCAACCTGCACAGAGATTAGCAGCATACTTACCCTTGATATGTCCCTGGCCTAGAGGTACGTGGACATAAAGTGACATTATGTGACTCTCCACTCTTCCCACTCTCAAGAAAGGACCAGCAGCTCAAAAAAGTTCAAGATACCAAGCAGCAGTTTGTTTGCTTCAGAGGTGAGCGCTGCCCAAAACAACAAGAGTTTTGAATGATTGTTATTAAAACACAAATCAAAGATTCTAACCAGTAAATAGGAGAAAAGGAATTCAGCAGAAAGGGCGTCTCACTCCTACTAACATGCCATAAAATCCTCAATATTTACAATGTTCAGTATTTACAATCGAAAAAGCCTGTTTGCAACTTCAGGACTCTGTCGCTGCCTTCAAAAGAAACTGTTAACACAAACACGGAAATCAAACTGCAAACTACCTGCTGGGTGCAAAAGAGGCAAGAAGACGGGAAAACTTTAAGTTCAAAGGAGGCTGCTCGCCTTCCAGTGATCCAATCCAAAAACAGCAAACCCACAAACACCTTGGGATGGATGAGAGAGAGCTGCACCCACCATCCGCCAAATAATCACGTGATCAGGGATCGTAACACGTGGTGTCAAATGGGTTGAAAATGTATGCACTGTGTGAAAGCTGTGTTTCACACACGATCTGGCAACAAGTTTCACGGGAGAAAATGATCATAAATGTGGGAGAAACTCTGGGAAACCAGGAATATTAGCAGGTTTGGGAAAGATCAGAACAGAAGAAAGCTTCTTCATCAGGGGAAAAAAGTGTCTTTTTTTTAAATAAAGAAGGCACTCTAAAGATGGACATCATTATGACCCATGGGAAGAGCCATACTTCATATTGCTGCAAGATAACGAGGCCAAGCACACCTGTGAATTTTGAAGAGTCACCTGAAGCCCAAAGAAGTTGAAGAAGTGCTGACTTAATCACCTCCGCAGTCACCTGACCTTATCCTCATTAAACATTTGAAGACTGAGGGATGCGGACCATCACAAGAAGCTCTTTGGAACATTGTCAGATTTGCTGCATGAACACTGCTGCAGTCACTGCAGATCATGTGCTGCAGTCAAATGTTCAAATAATATCCCTAAATTCAAGGAAATTCTTCACATATTCAAATGTACTTTCTAGTTGATCTAATATTGTCATTGGTAATAAATTCACTAGTGGCCTCAGACCTACAATTAAATGACACAGCCAGTGTACGGAGCTGGTGGCTAAAGGCTGGAGCTGGTTTTCACTGCTTTGCACAGAGAAGATAAATGAACACATCCAGATGTTAAACTTAGAGCAGGATTGATTTAGATTCAGTTTGGACACCCAAGCCTTCCTGGCTGTGCCGATCCCTGGGAGAAAACCGGAGACTGCAGGAAGCTAACTTAGTGTAGTAGGAGTGTTATTTACAGTAGCACAAACCCAAATACACAACACTGGAGGCAGAGTTACTGACAAGTTGAGCTGAAAAAAGGCTGAGAAAAACTTATAATTAGTCCAGGAAAGAAAATCCATGAATCCAAGAACTCAAATCCCAACAAGGGAAAACAGGAAAAGCACACACACATACACACACCCACACAAGAAGAAGCAAACACCAAAATAAAACAAAAAAGTGAAAACAAGGGAAGATGAGAAGTTCTGAGGCCTTCTCAGGCCAGACGAGTCCTATAATGTCTCCAGCGGGCGTTCCTCAGGGTCTCCTCACAGTTGGACGTGGAAGGACAGACACCGAGGAGGCATCCTAACCAGATCCCTGGACCGCTTCAACTGCTCTACACGGCTCTGCTCTACGAACCCTTTGGATGTCTGAGTTCCTCTAAGGCTGAACTCAGCTGTCCTAGTTTGGCCACTTGTATCCACAACCTTCGGTCATCTCTTTCCCACAGGTGAAGGTGCAAAATCAAAAATTTCATCATGGCGCTGCACCAATCCACCAGTCCTTCCCATCACTTGTGAATAAGAGCCCAAGATACTTGAACTCTCTCCCCCAACCCAGAGGGAGCATTCCACCAGCAGAGAACTATATGGCCTCAGACTCTCATCCGCTCCGGTGCATGCCGACGGTCGCGCTCTTATGAAGCCAACAGAATGACATCATCCATAAAAATCTTGCTAATCTGAGGTTCATCAGCATAATGGGAGGTGGGGCAACCCTGGTGGAGTCCAATTCCCACTGAAAATGTGCTTGAAAGCATGTATCCGGTGGGCATCTTTTGATGCCACCACGCTAGTCTCCCACTCTCTCCTTATAGAGACGTGCCAACCAAGACAGTCCCACAGTGTCCAGAGCCTTTAACCTCTAGGGCAAATCTCATCCAGACCTGGCACCTTGACACTACAGAGCTTCTGAGCTATCCCAGCGACCTCTCCCAGTGTAACAGGTGAAGCTTCTCCTGAGTATTCAGGCTTTGTCTGTTTTACAGCAGGTGAAACTGAGGCGTTCTCTCAGGTTTTACAGCAGGTAATTAGAAGCGCTGGGGAGCTGCAGACACAAATGTATGTGTGTGTGTCTCTCCTGCTATTGAAATTATGCATTTTTGTTTGAAGATATAGCCACTGAGGTTAAATTAAAACATCATCTAAGTTCATTTATGGACCACATCAAACCCAGTTTTAGTCCAGATGGCTCTGCATCAGTTAGATATCTTTAGACCTGCAGGAGTTTACATGGAACGGGGTGACTGTGGTAGACTGGAGGTAGAACGGGTCATCCACTAATCAGAAGATCAAATCCTTCCTTCAGTAGAGGTGGGTAAGATACTGACACCCTGAAACATCCATCAGCAAAGGAATGGGAATGTGGCTTATAGTATGAAAAGTGCTTTGAATGCTCAGAAAGAGAAAAAAAAAAAGAGTTAGCTCATTTTAAGAGGATGTCTTTTATTCTAAACATGTTTTTATGATACCCTGAAAAGTCCGCTTTTCACCTTTGACGTTTCTGAGATGTAAGGAACATCTTTTTCTGAAAAATGTTTCAATTATCTGAAAAAAATGATTTTTCACAATTTTATGTTTCTGGCTTTTTATCAGATTTTTGCTGTTGGGATGTGATCCTGTTTTCATGGCTCCATTGGGGCTGTACGGAGTCCAAAACAGAAAATCACACGGACTAAACACAGGCCAGTTTTCAACAGCTATTGTTGGGCTAAAAGCTGTGACTGGATTTATCCCAGGAAGCAGCATCCATGGATGTTTGGCCTTTTACAGGATTTTGCCTTGTTGGAGTATAAACTGTAGGCAAGTTTCCAGAGAGTCTCATGCAATTATTTAAGTGTTTTAATTTTTTTGTCCTGGCAATGATCAAGTTAAGACTTTGTTAAATGGATTCTGGGTTAGCAGGTCCGAAAGAGATGAATTAATAAAATGTGGAAGTCTTGTGACCGCAAGAACGTCCAGCTCATCCTTGTTTCGTGCTGTTGCGGTCTGCCTGGGCACTCATTTGTACTTCCTGGTGACATTTTGGCACAAAGCTGTTGGACGGTGACACACTTCCTTTCACACTTCAACCTTTCATGCATCAAAAGATCACAAATCGCACTTTCTAAAACTTCATACATGCTTTCAGGTGAATGCTAGCAGGGGCCTTCAAAGTGCTTTTACTTATTGATGTTGAGATCAGCAGGTAGAGAGGAGGAAACTACTTGCTGCCATTGTGTTATAGGGAGATTTTACTTGTGTGTCACTTTTACTGTAACCTACAAGTATGTGAGACATCTTTCAGCCATTCTTCTACCTGATTATCTTAAATTGTAATGAGGTCAAGTTTAAAGGTTAATGGCTTCTTGTGATACTTTGATTAAATTGCAGACAGCAGACCTGTTAGGAAATGCATTTTTGTGTCTTTTTTTGTATAGAAGTGCAACCTGGAATAAAAAGGGAGTACAGTACTGGAGACATTTCCTATAAATGCCAAGTTCCAGGCCTTCTCATCTTAGTAGGAAAAGGGCCCGGGAAATTGCTTCTGACCTCTGAAGATGGAGTCGTGGTCAGAGCTGTAGTCATTTTTAAAGGACACGTGTGGCTATTTGTCTCACTTTTTTTCCTCTAAAGCTGCACAATAAGACTGGCAGCAAATCAATAACTGAATGATTAAAACTTTGCTAAATATGCTCAAAAATGCAACGTGTGTCTAATGCACACTCATCACTGCAAGGATTGAACAAGGTGCTGGAAACATTTTTTCAGAGATTTTTGTCCATATTTACACGACAGCATCACACAGCTGCTCGAGATCCACGATGTTCCACCACATAGCAAAGATGCTCTATTTGCACAGAGATCTGATGACTCCTCATTGCCAGAAGTTTGAGATGATTTGAGCTTTGTGATTTTTTGACATGGCACATTATCGTGCTGGAAGCAGCCATCAGAAGACGGCCATACTGTGGTCACAAAGGGACGGATGTGGTCAGGACAATACTCGGGTAGGCTGTGGTGTTTAAACAATGCCCAGTTGGTACTAAGGAGCCCAAAGTGTGTTTAAAAAACATCCCCCACACATTACACATCACCAGCTTGACCCACCAGTGGGATGAGTTTGTTTTTTATTTTTTACCCCAAATTCTGACTCCAGCATCTGAAACCATCCAACAGAAATAGACGAGGCAACACTTTCCAATCTTCCTAATCAAACTTAATCAAAACTATAAAATGAGCCTTATAACATTGAGTCTGTGCACATCCGTGCTATTCAACAAAATCCACCAAATTTGATGTAGCACAACAATGGTGCCATCATTTTAGTGGTGGTAGTGCCACGCTAGAGCAGATACGGCTACTCATGGGACAGAGAACGGGTTAAGGCACCCCAAGGTGGCATTTCGGGGACCTGTAGAGATCCGGGGAATATAAACACACAGTTACTCATTTAGGGAACATCTTGTAAAGATGTTTTCCCAAAGGCTACGCAGTCTCACAAGGTAGGAAAGGTAAGAAATTGGCTTTTTGTGTGTTTCCAGAAACATTGTTGTGTACCGACAGTGTGTTTTTCCTCCAACAACTGTGACCGTTTAGCATGAATTAAAACTGCACTGACGTTTTCGGGTCTGCACATTAATGAAAAAACGTTCTCATGTGGTTTCCTGTCAGGTCCCAGTCTTTTTGAATATGGCATCTTAATTTAGATTTCACAAGATACATTTATTTACATGTGACACTCGCCAAGTTTGACAAATGAAAAGCAGCACAGGGGGTGCACTACATATCACATTTACACGTATCTGATATCTGAACTTTTTTGCATGTGCACTGTCATATATATTGGCTTTTTCTGCACAAAAATCATCCATATTCCTATAAAATTTCCAAGATTTTGCCAATGGTTTCTCTCATCCACATCTCACATAACTATGTCTTCATTTTCTAATGTTGCTCAGACTTGCTGCTGCTCAGCCCTCTATCTCCTCACATCCACATGCCCTTCAGCATGTTCAAGGAGGTTCACCTGAGAGGTTAAATTTTCCCTCCCTGTTGGCTTTACTCCCCCGATTATCATCAGCCTCTGAACTCCACAGGGGTTTATCTCCTGTCTCTCATCTCCGTGGATGTACATATAATGAAGACGCTCCACATCGAGTCTCACCAGTAAGGTCTGTCATCGGTTTATCCCCGATGATTTATACCTGCCTTTGTGATGCTGGTTTTTAGGCCTACACTAATCTTTTTATTTTCAAGACCAGTCGATTTTTCATCATCTGACCAGTCACTGGAATATTTCGGTGCTTGGCTTTGGGTGAATAGTCAAAAATAATTATCTCCTATGTTGCTTCTTAATCACTTCATCTCATGATGTTTTCCACGAAGGTCGAGGAAAGATGTGGCGAATTCACGAGGCCTTCGGGAAACTAAAACTGCACTGTTCAGAGAATCTGACTAAAATCACTTGTGCATCTCAAAAATTAGAATTTTGCAACTGTTTTTTTCTGTAATTGAATTCAACAAAGGCGCAAATGCAAAAGAGACGCACGCAGCTTTGAGAGGATTGTCGAGAAAAGTTTATTGAAGAACCTGGAGCGTTTCACAAGGAGTGGTGTCAGAGCATCAAGAGCCATCACACAAAGAGCCCGTCAGGACAGCAGCTACGACTGTCACACGCCTAATATCAAGCTCCTATTGAACCAGAGATAATGTTAGAAGCATCTCATCTGGGCTAAGGAGAAAACAAACTGAGCTCAGTGGTCCAAAGTTCTCTTTTCTGGTGACAGTAACCGCAGTGTGGAGGATGAGTGAATCCACAGTCACAGTCTTTAGGATTTTTGGGGTGTCATCTGCTGCTGTTGGTCGAGGTTGGTCATCTGCGGTAAAGAAGCTCCAACCAAGTACTGAGTTTATAAATGAACACAGAATGTTCAGAAATTGGAAGTTTTTTCTCATTTCCTTTCATAAAGGATGGTCCGCAGTATCTTCGGCACCTTTCCTTAGCAGCTCCCAGCTGCCACAGCGATACTTCAACTCACTCACTTAGAAACTTTTTTGAGTCTTTTTAACCGCAGCCTGAGTTTTGTTCCTGCCTTTGACTCATTCTGCTTGTCTCAGTTTTACGAGATTTCACCGTCTTCCTTTGGCTGCGTCGCCCTCACTTCTCCGCCAACAGTGTTTTTCCATTTGACGAAACCGTCTCTTCTCTCACCTGCCATGACTCTTCATGCTTCTGAGGCACTTCAAAAGCAGCAATAATTGTTTCACTTTTTTTTTTTAAATTACTGTCACAAGAAATTCTGTGTAGGCTTGATTTATGCCAAATTAACTTTTCTCATTACAGTCAGCAGCTCACAGTTCTGACTGAGTGTGTTTACATGCAGTCATGATGGACATGAAGGTTTTGACATTATCTGGCTTTTAATGATCTCTGTGAAATCTTATTTTCATTTCAACATTCATTTTTAAAACTCAAGAACTTGGGGAACAATTTTCTGAAATAAACAGTGTCAAAAATATATCTATACCCATTATTAATTCAGTGGTAAATATCTGTAAACCCATCAAGCCCAAAGCTCCTTGAGTTTCTGAGACTGATCATGGCTGAATGCAGCTGACATTTAAAGGGTTTGACCTGCACACGGTACAATGAACAATCCAAGCGGCTCTGCAGAGCCCTGAGGGAGAGGTTTGTAGATTTATACAAGTCGGAAAAGCCTCTTGGAGCGATTTTGTAAAAGAAAATAAATTCCAGATTATATATATATATGGTCTGGAACAACCACAGTGGTGTGCCCCTGCCATGAGAAGAAGATGCTCAAACATTAATGTCGCCATCTCCTGTCAGACAAGTTTGAATCACTGACGGGCCGCCATCCAAAAATGAAGGTTGTCAGTCAAACTCGAGCACATGTAAAGTTTGCTGACCACATGGACAAAGAAAAAGACTTCTAAAGGAACTTTTCATAGTCAGGTGAGATTAAAACAATAAATAAAAAAATGGTTGTTTGGCAACAGCTGCCTGAGGAGTGACACTGAGGCTTTTAACTGCAAGAAAGCCGCTGCAGGCGGGGAGCCGGCATCACACTGTGGGACAGTTTTGCTGCCAGTGAAACTGGTACATTGAACATTGAAGTGTTAAATATACAAAGGTTAACTGATGCACACCCACCACAGAATAAACATCAGTATGGAGGTGACATAAATGTCTCTGGGGTTGTATCACAAGGACATCTGAAAAATCTATTGAATCAATGCTGTGGTGACCAATCGGAGAGCAGATGAATGTTGCATTTGTATAAGAATTCACAGATTGTTACATTAAGATTGTGGAGCTTGGGGTGATTTTCCCAGGGCTTTTGAATCGGTAAAGTTAAATTATTTACATCTTACCTGTCAACAAACACACACACACACACACACATCCCAGCCCCCCGTGTATGTCATTGAGCTCTGTTGTTATTTTAGGCTTTTAGCAGGTTCTTATTCTGAAGATGAAAAACACTGAAGTGGTTA
>VUQJ01038988.1:56825-67479 GCA_015108635.1 Andinoacara biseriatus | reverse complement strand
TCTGGAGGCAACAAAAGAAAACTACTCATGGTGTGTTTGTGTGTGTGTGTGTGTGTGTGTGTGTGTGTGTGTGTGTGTGTGTGTGTGTGTGTGTGTGTATTCTCTGACTCAGAGCTAAAAGATTAAAGACAAACCAACACAAAGAGCATGGACGAGCCATTTGTGTCTTAACATGAACTGTACTCATGTACTCATTTAACACTGCTGCTGTGTGTCTGTGTGTGTATGTGTTTTCCACCTGATTTCTGCCTGATTAACCAAACATGGTATTCAAAGGCAGGAGTGTTTGATCAGAAATAAATACAGTGTAGAAAACTGATGCATGAAACATTTGGCATGATTATTAAGCTCCTGCGCAGCTCTTTGCACACATGAATTCCTTGAAAAGTCGTGCTGCACAAGAGCCTGAAATGTGTCTTGTATTGTGTGCCAGAAACTGCAACTTCCCACTAAAACCTACTAATGATATAAAAGTTTTAGCATCAAAATATGCTTAAAATAAAATGACTTAAAATGCTGATTTTCCCTTTTTAAAAAGCTTGCCACTGGCTCCACCTTCCAATCATGGAAAAAAAATCACAGACAAATTGAAGCTTGTAAAAGATTATTTACTCTTTATTTACTCCCAAAGTGGAGACATTTCTGAGAGCAGCCAAAACAACCTGTAACAAAATAACACTGCAAAACAGAATGACAAAACAAAATGGCTCAAAGGTTATTCATATAAAATAGAAATTTAAAAAAAGCTTGAAAACTAAAACTCTGTGTAAGATAAAAGAAAAAATCTGTACAAAAAGCTGAATACAACACAACAATGTGGCTCTATTAAGGAAAAATGTCTCAAATTCAACAAAGCAAAATGAAACCTCTGTGAACACGCAGGAAGCTGCTGTAATCAGTTTTATCAGGTTATGTAATCTCTCAGTTTTTAGAAAGAGGTTAATTCCTTGCCTGAAACCCCCTCGTGTCAAGTCCAGTAACGATTTGTTTTTACTTAAAAAAACATATTCAGAGTGGATTATGAGGCTTAATATTTATGTTTAGTGTCCGCCAGATTGTTCCTAGCTCATTATGTTATGCTCATTATCTGGATGAGTGAGGGATAAGTGGGCTGTGTCGCACTCACAGCTGGCGCACCAGCGGAGCAAGTCTGTACGCACAAACCATCATTGGCTGAGGAGCCATGCGTGTCGCAGGGAAGACGACGAACCGGTAAACAGCTTGAAGCGAGGCGGCTCCGTGTCGGACAGTGTCTCACTCTCAGCTCTTCCTCTTCTCCGGACTGGAGCTGTCCGCGGTGCTGAAACATGAACCAAAGCGCGGGCGCGGTGCAGCACACTCGGAGATACTCGGTGGAGGAAAAGGTAAGCTGGGATGGTGCCTGGATCTGGGAATCCCTTTCTTTATCTCGTCCATGTTGCGTGAATGGGGATTATTGTGTTACTCAAACCGTTGAGGCTTAACTCCCAGAAGTGAAAACACGCATACAACTTTTATCTGGAAGTTGGCAGCTGCTTGAATAAGTTGCGGTAACTTAAAATCAGACCACGTGGAGGAAGTTGAGAGTCATTTAAATGACACTGAGACTCTCGGTGAGGTGTCATACCTGCAGGTAGAGTTTAGAGATGTGATCAGTGGCGGTGTTCCTTTAGATAAATGATTTAACCAAATAGGACACATGGACGTGTGTGCATCGGTCAAATGATTTATGGGAGTTTGAATTGTGAGTTTGAATTTACAGACAAATACGGCTTGGCAAATATTAACATTTAATGTCGAATCCTGCAAACGACCTTTAAATGCATTTAGTTTTGCTTTCCTGATGTGACAGGAATCACATTGAGTATCCTCTCATGTATTTTTGGTGCGTCCTGGTAGTAAAATGTGTGTAGAGAAGACTTTGTTTGTGAGACTGCAGGAGAAGTTGTTGCATAACAGATAACAGAATTAGCTGAACTGTGGAAAAGGCCAGTGGTGAGGTCTTACTAGACAGCAAGTGTGGCCTGAAGGTGGCGCAACAGCCTCCATATCATTGTTTTTTGTTTTTTTTTACAGGTCAACTCAGTGAAACTTTGTCTTTAGGGATGTTTGTGTCCACATTGCTCAGCAGACACTGTTAGAGTGTTTTTATTACAGAACTGAGAACATTAAAGTTGTAGAAGACTTCAAATGTTCTAGCAGTTTCTTCTGTTTTTGTCCAGCCTCTCTGTTTGAACTTCAACCATTTTTTTTGTTAAAAATGACTCTTTGGTAGACCAGGGGCGTGGCTAAAGGGGACACCTGCCCCTCTGAAAATTGTCACTGCCTGAAGTTTTGTTATCTCAGTGCAAACCCCCATGTGACTAACCAGATTTGGGGGAAACAATGCGAACCACCCGTACAGGTTACACTGAAGGTCATTCAGTTCTGCTTGGATTGTGGTGAGCTGCAGTGCGATCCTGTGTCAGGAAATTAAATGCTGAAAAAAATTGAAAGAGTGACACATTTATAGCCAGTAGATCAATGTCATTAGCTCCTCGTGTTCTAAATATAGAATCAATGTGTCTAATCATTTCTGAGACCCTGGAAGTGTTCGACTGACAGATTAATAGGCAAATGGACCAACCAAGTGAAGCTGCTATTTCTAGACTCGCAGTACTAGTGTGGCTGAAAATGTAGAGTTCTCTCTGAGGAGCAGAAATTAATTTCACTCACCTTGGCTGTATACTACAGTCTGTGGTTGTCTCATTACATCCAGCATTCAGTGGCCATTAAAAGCAGCTGAAAAGAAAATGGAAATTGAGGACGACTGAGGAAAATTGTGACCCCCCCCACCCCCACCCAAGGGGGGGGCTTTGGTGGCGAAATTAATGTGCATGCATTGCCGTGGGCTTTTCCGCATGGTTGTTCATTTTCTTGCCTCTTTTGGTCGACCTGTTAAACTGTGTGTGAGCAGAACAATTTTTCTTTTGAGACAGACGTTTATACTAAAGACACATTCTGATCAACCTGAACATCCCACAGATTTAGTCCTGTTTACTTGTTTTTACTATTTCACTAGAAAACCCTCCTTTTAAAGGAGCCAGTTTCAGCCTGATGGGTGACTGCTGTCCACTCAGACAATTTCACTAAAACTGTCTTTCAGCTGACTGGGTAAAATCATAATTGTGATAATCAACTAGATTTTTTTCCATAACCTAATATGAAGAAAAACAATCTAAAAAAGTTCCCAATTATGTGTTGAGATTCAAAAATTAAAATTAAAAAAAGGTATTTTTGCTTGACACAGATTTTCCAGAAAAGGAAGTTAAAGAAAGGAAATTAAACCAAAGAAAGGAAACAGAATCTGATGATAGAAGCTCCAAGTTCTCAGAAAATATTCTTTTTCTACCGGTTGTTGGAACTTGTGGGGTTCGGGGACCTTCGTCTTGTTAAAATATTGTTGCCTTTTCAGTGAATTGTTTTGAAAATAATACGTTTGGACAAGAATGACTTGCCCTCATATTTGGTCCAAACTCCTCGGCTAACTCCTTTACTCTACAAAGGTACACATAAACAAAAGTATGTGTGAGACACGGGTGGGTGTGTGTGCGTGTGTGTGTGTGGGGGGGTCATGGCTGTGGTGCAGGCAGCCCGGGTTCACATCTGACCCGTGGCCCTCTCCTGCATTTCTCCTGTCTCTCTATCTCTGTCCCCACTTTCCTGTCTATCTTCACTGTAAGAATTATTATTTATTGCTGACCCCCCCCAAATATTTCCTTATGCTCCCTGTGGTACCCTATTTAAAACATATGAACATATGCATTTATCAGACTGATGCTCCTCGTGGACTTCCCAAATACTTGGGACAAGGCTCACAGCTAAGCGTGAGCTTCCTCACTGTTACATATCCTTCTTTATCCCAGCTTCACTCCTGTAAATGAATGATCACACAGGTTTTTTTGTGAACTGCAGCTTGCCATTATCTTACTTTGTTTGGATTCCCTGGCAGGCATGTTGATATCAAAAAGAAATATGTCACCAGGATATAAAAGTGCTCTGGGGCTGGACTCCATCTGCTGTGGAGAACGATGCAGATAAAAGGCACATGCTGCATTTTGGATCAGTGGGTGTTTGCCTTATACTCACAGCATGATTTGTTAGGGCTTGTTTTAACTTTTTTGTATTGTTTTTATTACATTTTTGTGTGTTTGACTCTCTGTACTGTGATTGCCTAGATTAGGAAGCACATGAATCTATTTACAAGTAGTGTTGATAATGAATCTTGTGTGTCTCGTGTGTCTTGGGTGGATTAGAAACCAATAAGGCATCAAAAAGTCAAGAACCATGAATTACTTGTAAATCTGATCAATTAAAGGACCTGCTTGGTTATTAGAAACATTATAAATGTTTTCCCTATGAATGCAAAGAAAGAAAACAGCTGCTGAATTTACACCTTAATCCTGATCTCATTTAAGGAAGGACGGCCCAGTAATCACAGCACATCCAGCACGATTAAACTGAAAACATACTTTATTTATTTAAACCTTAATTTTACCTGGTAAAATGTTTGCAAACCAGTTCTCATCGTACTGAGCCATTCAGGTGTTTTTCCTATTCAAATACATGTAACCACATAATTAATTCAGGTGTGAGAAACATACTGTAAGTTAGGGTCCATTTGTATCAGGTAACTGATCATCAGTGACTAGATGTAAAAGTTACCACACAGCTTTAGGAGCATCATCGTGGCTCCATGTTATGGATCTTAGCCAGGAAAACTAAGACAGAGGCAGCAGGAGGCACTCTTACTCATGAACTCAGGACAGTGCTGCAAGATTCTGGTCCAAGGTTTCCCTTTCTCACACTTCTTTCTCCAAACTGGAGTCAGTCAGCTTCAGACATCTTCTCCTTTCAGGAAAAACTAATTTGGGTTTAGCCAAGTGTGCTGCCTCGATTCAGGTGCAGGAGGCAGAACAGGTGATGCTGCTTGTTGTGAACAGAATTATGAAACTAATCCAAGCACTGTACTGCAATGTGTATACAGTGTATCACTGTATATGGGGGAATTGTGGTAAAATATATAGTCCAATCACTGCTATAATTCTGCTGGTAAATTAATGCAGCTTTTTTACAGTGTGTTGCTTCACTGCAGGATTATAAATGCTGTAAATCAGTGTTTGATACCAATTCTAGTTCAAAACTTACAGCTTAATTTAAAGTGGGCTGTTGGCTTTACATTGCTAATCCTATAAACTGCTAATGCCAATTTGTGTCCCACTTACTGGGAGACAAACATCAATACAAGAGCATTAAATTTAGGTCAGAGTGATGAGTAACCACCTCCCATTTACCATTTTTAATTCACATTTTATATGACTAAATAATTAGTATAATTATGTAACTGTACTTGTGAGTAATTTCATACTGAATTTCTGTTATGGCTGTGGCCCCCCCGCAATACTTTTGCAACACACCAGGGGGCCCCGGACCACACTTTGGGAATCACTGGTCTAGATCATCCAACCATCCATCTGAGTCTGTGCCATGGGATCAGCAGTCTAAGCAGAAATGCCCACATCTCCTTCTCCCCAGGCTCGAGCTCTTCTGGGACACGGAGGCGCTCACGAGCCAGATGGTATCCCCAGGCAGACTGGTCGTGGGTGAGGGGCCAGACTAAGTGGAATTCAAAGTTTGACAACAGTGCATTCGGAGTCGTATAAATGCATCACCCAGATTTGCCCTTGGAGCAAATGGCACGGACACTTAAAAAGAAAGAAAGAAAGAAAGAAAGAATGAAAGAAAGAAAGAAAGAAAGAAAGAAAGAATGAAAGAAAGAAAAGCAGCATTGTCAGAAACATCAGTTTAACAAGGACTGTGCTCTCTGCCTGTACCCACACCAGACAGCTGCTGTGAGGATCTTCAATAGGATTTTAGTTTAAGACGGCAATCCGAAACCTGCTCACAGAGCTTTATTTTTATTCCCTCTCTCTAATGCAGGACAGTGTAAAGATACCTGGACAGATGCTTTTTGGTAGGAATAACAAGTCCAGCTGAAATGCAGCAGAGCAACACAGAGCAACAATGCTTCTTTCAGAGAAAGCCTAGTGTGTAATTCAAGGGAAAACCCCTTGGCACATTAGCCCTCACCTGAGAGAGACCCAGGCACCAAAGCGAGCTCCCACTGTGGGACAGATGGGTGAACAGTCAGGCTCTTGTTCCCTCACTCCCCGCAGAGAATGTTTCAGGAGAATACACGAACAAGACCCTTTCCCCAACACCAACATATGGAACGGCACCTCTGACGCTGCGCCGAGCTCTCCGGGGCGTTCAGACATTCAGTCAACTGTGGAAAGTCTTGAAGCTTTATCAAAGTTGCTTTATGTGCATGCACAAGCCACAGATGCACCCAACAGACATGAATTAAACAGCGGAAAATCCTCTGAGGGAATACAGAATGGCATCCTGAAAATTTGAAAGTAACATGACACTATATCGAAAAAGTTCTGGAACATTTTAGGCATAACGTTTAGAATATTTGAGAGTGGAATTAAAAAGTAAGGAGACTGTGATCATGCTGGCTTTTTTGCACATGATTGACAGGTTCTTTCAATACTCAATCTTGTGAGACAGCAAAGCAACTGCAGTCTTACAGATGCTTTATAATATTTGACAAGTTGTTGTGTTCTTTATTTTCAGTGTGTATGATGTCGACAGAAAGTCAACAACAGAGCTGCTGTTGAAAGACTGCAGAGATGCAGCTTAGGATGAATCCAGCTGTCAGCTTTGTGTATGGAGCTGGCTGCTGTCCACATGATGAAGTCATGGGAAAAATTCTTGAAATTGATTCAAGCCTTACTCAGGCCCTGCCAGCTGTATTGTTGGCTTCTTGTATGTAAGCTGCTTAGATTTCATGGGGCTATTGTAATTGGAAAAACAAACAACAAAGACGGGATAAAAAAGTGCTTTCGTCATCAGATGTACATGAACACCGTTAGCACTGGTCAGCTCCCATATCCACCACTTTATTTTTACCATTCCACAAACGGACAAATTAGAAAGATATATTTTCACAACTTCCACTTCAGTGTTCATCGAACATTTTTACTGACGTATCAAAGGACTGTTCATTTTAATATTTCTTGGATCTTTCGGTGTCAGTGCCGGTGAAAGTGTTGAAATCGGTGAAACAGCTGGAGAGCCAATCTGCGTCTTGCTCTGAAAGGAGATGATTGTGATTGCAGTTTCCCAGCAGCTCTCCCTGCTTGGCTCTGTGAGGCATGTGGAGCACAAAGCTAAGAAGACAGGTGGAAGGCTGAAATGCAATTCTGATAGATTGCATCATTGTCTAGAGGGCAAGTGTAGAGTGTTTTTCTCTTTGCATGTTGATTACATGTTATCCCGGTGCCATATTACAGCTGTTTCCTATCAAGTCTTGGAATAGATTAAATTTGAGGTTGAGATAGGAGGAGGGCAACACTTTAACCCAGTGTGGTGTTACACATAGACTGTATATCAAAGATGGACATAGAGTCAAGGTCTTAAAAGTAAAGCCAAAGTGGGAGCGACTAAAACCTGCATTCTTTCACACAACCAGCAGGGGGCATGTCCTGATGCAAAAAGCAGTCAGACTCGATAGAAGTCTATAAGAAAAGACCCTTAGTAAACCCTCCTCTGATGTGTTTATGGTAGCAATCACTAATTTTATATTTTACTGAATACATGGACATTTTTTAAAATGATCGTCCCAGGTAAAGTAAAAGCAGGATGTGCTATAAGATTAGATTTTGGAAATGTATCTTATGAGCAGCCAAAATGTTACTTACTGTGACCGCCTCAGTTAAATCAACTAATAAAGCAACATGAGATGTTTCTGCCAAGTCCAAGCGGTGATGGAAAGCAATAATAAATGTCTCTCATAGGAAAGGAGAGCGGGAGAGATAATTATTAAAAAACAAATTTTAAAAAAATTAATAATTACACTTAAAGAGCTGCTTTTACAATCAAGAACAAGAACAAAAACAAAAACGACCACAAAACACCCGAGAAACTCGGCTCTTTACACAGTCTGCAAACACCTTTTGGATTTTTGGCCAAACTGTGGGACCTTGAAGCTGATTAGATACTGAATAAATCTTTTGAACTGAGAAGTGAGGAAAGCTTCATGGATCCCAGATTATTTCCCCTTTCAAGTTATGGAAAAGTGAAATGTTGCTCACAGTAGAACTTGTTCAGGGAGTCAAATATCCTTCTGTAATACTTGATTACATTGTTTGTTTTGTGGTGGGTAGATATGTATTTTATTTTGTATGAGTTGTAGTTACATCTTTCACTGCATTGGCTTTCTGGCAATTTTGGCAGTACTAACAGGAAGTACATTCATTATAATCTCAGGTTTAATTTTTAAGCAGTTTAATGCCTGATGTGGCCGTGATGAAAAGCATGTTTTGTCTCAGTTACTGTGTTTCAGAAGTGACGTTTATCTCATCCCGCAGGTTGCACGAGGCTGCCGTCTCTCGTGGTTGGTGAAATGCACCCGTGAATTGCTTGTGTGCAGCTATTCAATTTGAATCCCACGTGGGAATCTGTGCACTGCCACATTTACACAGTCCACCTTTATCTGTTGGTGAGCCTGCCTGCCAGCCACCATCGATGCAAACATCTCTGCTTTCCCTGTCAGAGTTCAGTTCCACTCTGCTGCTGCAGTAATGGTGACGGCTCTCGCAACTGTGACACAAATAAGCTGCCAGGTTTGCCTCGAAGATTTAAAGACAGCCATTTACAGCGGTTGCAATTGGTCTTTCGGATAATTTTGGCGTCTCAATTTTCATGTTTTTTTCCCCCTTAATAGGCGGTTTAATTAAATAAATAAAAACCTATAAAGCTCCAAAGCTCCTATATCCATTTTCTTCTGCTCTTTTAAGAGAGGCAGTGAGGCATGAAGCCTAATTGAGCGCTTTGCAGTTGCCCCCTCTGGAAATCCTGGGAGCCAAACTCAAGCAATCAGGCAAGCATTCAAGAAGGGGCAGCACCTCTTCCTGTCAATCACAAGACGGGACGCAGTTTGGTACGAGTCTTTGATTTTGTGTCCCAGTGTAACAGAAAATGGTTTCAACCCAGAGAAACAAAAGCATATTGAAAACTGAAGCAGTCAAATGTAGCACTCATACATAGATGTTAAGTAGCACACGGGACATTCAAGCGATTATGGATCAAATACTTAGGGGTGAATTAGATTTATACAATGCTAAAGCTGCACATGGGCCAATGTGTTTATTAACACAGAGTATTATTACACACAGGGATGCAGCAGAACAAAAATCATGCCCAAGCAATTGACTGCAGGTTCTTTCACTGAACAAAACATCAGCTGCCTCTTTAAAGTAGTTCCGTGTATACATATCAGGACACCGGCTGGCAGGGACACTGAAAACATGACTGGACCCTACCTGCAGGAGTGTAACACCCAATAAAATCTAGTGACCCTCTGATGTCATTCTTGAATGGAGGGCGGGTCCAGATATATCGGGGCAGAAAATGAGGACCCAATAAGACGATCAATGAGCAGATCAGTGTGATTAGGTTTCTCTGAGTACTGTTTGATGAAAGGCTGACCTGGATGCAGCACACTGATAAAGGGCAAGTGTGAAAAGGTCAACAGCCTCCCAACACGCCTGGCAGGGAGCAACATTGTTAAACGTACCCCAGACCCTCATGGGAGTTAAGAAAAGGTTAGGGCATCGTTTATGGGGAGAAATGACACATGAAGGGCAACACAACACAGAATGATCTGACTTGTTATTCATATGCCATCTCATCTGTAAATAATACTAATTTGCCTAATTTAGCAGCATCCTCCCTGCAGGTGCTCATCCTGAGTTCTTCCTCAGTTATTGCTGTATATTTAATGACTGGTTGCTTTACAAATAACCAGATAAGGATGTGGAAGGAAATGATGCTATTGATATCAAGCAGACAGATCAAGCTTCACGTTCTGAAAAGTGAAGCTAAGTGCCTCAAACCTGCATTATTTCTAATAGCCAGTAGGTGGCAATGTCACAAAAAGTGGTCTGGTTGTATTTTAAGCCAGTGTTCATTTTGTAAATTAAGGTTTTCATTCCTGTCTGGTCAATAAAGCAGGGTTAGTCAGGGCAGGTCTAAATTGTGACTGAATATTTGCTACTATATGGCTGCACCATATCCTTCAGCTTTTCAGTCAGATCCATCTTGTACTCATAACATTTGGGACTTCATGGTGGCTGCATCCATCTTTCCCATACAGTCTATGTGGTCAAGAAATGTCTGACAGTAAAACGACAGAGTAAAGGGTTAAAAAAAGAGGGCAAGAATACTGGGACTAGGGCTGGGCGATACGGACCAAAAATAATATCTCGATATTTTTTAGTTGAATGGCAATATTCGATATATGTCTCAATATTTTTTCTTCCCAAAGGTATAAACAAAAGAGCACTTCTGAGTCAAAGCTACATGTCCCAAATGTCACGAAGCACATGAAAAGACCCACTTCTGCTATTAAGGTCATGTGACTTACAGTACAAACCAACAGCCGGGTACTCGTGGGGGTCCGGGTGATGCCAAAATGTATGAATGGATGCAGTATCAAAGTAGTATGCACACAAAACATGGCGGCAGCGGAGGATTTCAGGTTTCCAAAAGTCACTGATGTCACCCGAAA
>VUQJ01038988.1:45023-56805 GCA_015108635.1 Andinoacara biseriatus | reverse complement strand
CTTTATTTCACCCGAAAAAAAAAAAAAAAAGCAAAACTCTAAATTTTTCGCTAGTCGCTTTTTGGAAAAAAAGTTACTGGGGGTCTGAAAAGTTGCTAAATCTAGCAACAAAGTCGCTAAGTTGGCAACACTGCCATGCTGTCGCTTCCTGCATGATTTACAGGTGAAGCGGTGAGGGAGAGAGGCGGGGCAGACACAAATTGGGAAAGAAGAGAAAAGTGAACTGGTGGATCTACAAGTATGATTGTAACGCAACATAGACTAAATCAATTGAAAAAATATTTTAACAATATATTATATCGCGTATGAAAATGTATCGATATTTCTTAAAAACTCGATATATCCCCCGCCCCAACTGGGACTGTAACCTACTCAGTAGCGGTGGGTGGATTCATCTAAATATCAATAGTATTGATACCAATGCCGATATTGGTATTGGACCAATACTAGCATGACCGCATTGACGCTTTAGTTTGTTTGTCTCCTCTGGAGTGGCTGTAGCTCAGGAGGTAGAATAGGTCATCTACTGACTGGAGGGTTGGTGGTTCGAAACTGACAGAAACGAGGAAGGAAATCCTTCAGAGAGACTCAGACCTCCAGCACAGTCACAGACCTTTCAGAGAGGAAAAGAATATCTGGGCAGCTCATATTAGTGGTGATTCACATTGGCTCTTCAGCTCATAGTTAAAGTCACATTGGTCTTCACAGGAGACTGATTACTTAAAGACTATATTCAGATAATTCAATAATATATTCAGCCTAATGAATTGTGTTGATAAAGTTTTTTTTTTGGAACTGAAATAAATATACCTCAAACATGTCTGAATATAATAACTAAAGTAGAAGCTGACTCAAAGTGATTTAAACACAGACACACTTACATTACAGTTCTCCAAAAAACAAAACAAAAACCCAGTTTAAAAATACATGAAAGGCTCAAAATGTGTTTTTTATTGTGGAAAACAAAAATCACAGTGAATTAGGGGTCATTAAAATGTGCTCAAAACTGATGATGATTCATCTTATAAATCATTAATCTGTGCTCTCCTCTACGTAAGCTGTCTTTATATGTTAAGAGCATCAAATAAATACAAATATAAAACAACAGTAATTCCTGTATTTCAGTTAAATGACTGTAATATGGAAAAATACTGCACATTATTGGAATATATATTGTACTTCTGGATAAGGTAGATTTTGTGTTATTTCAGTCCTTATTTTGTTTTTGCCATCAGTCTGACAGCGGCAGGAAGAAGCTGTTGTATGTGTGATCAGTCTACTGCATCTCAGGCTGTGTGCTGCTTGTTTTGGTCTGAGGAGGGTGTGACCTGGAAGGTCTCTGATGATATGATATGATTATTTGATGATTAAGTCCACTGATGGAAGATCAGTCCTGATAATGCTCTCCTCAGTCTTTATGACTCTTTAGAGAGCCTTCCTCTCTGCCCGGGTGGTGCTTCCATACCTGACCGTGATACCAGTAGTGAGGATGCTCTCCACCAGTCCTCTGTAGTGAGGGGGCGACTGCTCACTCCTCCCTTCCTGAGCGGCCCGTGGCTGTGCTGTTTACAGTCCAGCTCAGAGTCATAGATAATGATGATTTTAACCAAGTCCCTTTATGAGGACTCGTCCCCGCCCTTTATGAGGTCATGTCATTGGCGTACTTGATGATGACAGTGTTTATTGTACAGGGTGAAGAGTTTAGGGACAAGACTCCAACCCTGTGGTGACCCTGTGCCGAATGTTAGCTCAGAGGAGACCCTGCTTTCCACATTAGGAAGTCCAAAATGCAGTTGCAGGTGGGAGTCGGGACCCTAAGATCAGCCAGCTTCACAGTCAGCTTCCGGGTCCGAACTGTAATCCAGGAAAAGCATCTTGGCGTAGGTTCTGCTTCTGTCGAGGTGCTGTGGGGTGTGGTGGATGGCCACAGGAAATTTGATGGGGTATTGATGTTGAGATGGTCAAATCTTGCCTAGAAACTGTTCGGGCAGTCTTGAAGGATGGGATCTCTGAGCTCAGCATTGTTTGTGTTCTTGTAATTTGGTATCCTGCCACATACCACGGGTGTTGTTTTGTAGGTACTGTAGGTCTTTGGGAATGTCCCTTTTTGCTGCTCTGATGGACTTAAGCAGCTTGTACCGTGCCCATTTGTATGCTGCTCCATCCCCTGACTTAAAGGTCGCACACCTTTGCCTGACCGTCTTGTGTACATCTGCATTAATTAATTACATCTGGCAGTCCTGGTGTTAATGGTTCCCATTGTGTCTGGGCTGGCCTTCAGCTGTTTGTTGTAGGGTGGGTTTTAGCAGGATTGTCAGTGATTAGATTTACCAGCTTTGAGTTCAGCAGTGTCTGCCTTCTGGTGTTACTGTAGCAGTAGTTCAATGTATTGTTTCCCCTGGTGGTAAAATTCACAATCTGATACAGTTTTGGCATGAAGTCCCTCCTCTGAAGGTTTTGCCACTCTTATTGGCCCACTCCGAGCCAAATTTCACAAAAACACAGCATTGAGTAGTCCTGAACATACAGCTGCATAGACATCCAAGTGTGCAGTTCAGTTTTATTTAACAGAGACTGGACATTAGCAAACATCATAACTGGCAGCCTCAGCTAACCAAGGGACGGACCCCCCACCGGCACCTCCACGCTTCTCACGTCCTTGTTTCGGCTTGTTGTTGCTAGGAGAGTAACTCAGTGATAGAGTCCAACACAGTTGAGTCAAAAACTAGACTCTAACTGTTCTCTCAGCTGTATCAGAGCTGTCCGATCTTAACAGATAACTTTTACTGATGTCGTGACGTGGTGTATGAAGAAGTAGGAAGAAGTTGATAAGCCTACACTCTGATGATGCAGAGGTGAAATAGCTGCCTGTGGTGGCTTGATATACATTTTTCGAATTACAACCAGGATTTCTTCTCCAGAAGCAAATTTCACTATTAACAGTATCTTTACTTTCTAATGTGATCACACAAAATGAAGCTGATCCACTTTCCGGTCCTCCAGTCAGTACGTGTACAAGTAAGGCCTTTTCTTTGTTCCCCATTACATTTACCAAGACGACTGGATGACATCTGGCAGAGTTTTCTGTCCCTTTTCCACAAATTCAGCTTTTATAGCTGAAATTCTTCTGCTGAACCAGTTTTTGCATGCAGTACTTTGGTTAGCCAAGAAAATTACAGATGCACAATTCGTCCTCGGGGTAAGGGCACTGACAGCACCGCATCATCGTTCATCATAAAAGCATTTTAAGTTCTGCTGATGGCTGAAAGCTGGATTTGATGCCCCACAGGCATGTGTTGTGCTTCAATGCCCTCTTAGTTGAAAGACATTAGCTCTGTCATGCAGTGCATGGAGTCGAATGATATTACATTTGAAATGTGAATCATATGAACCCACTTTAAAATCTACTGCATGGCAGATGAAACATGTTAGACCACTATCATCAAAAGATCAAACAGTGTCCATCCCTCCCTTGGTTGTCAAATTAGGACATTGGCCCTAGTTTAACTGGAGATATTTGCTGCATATAAAAAGTTTTTTTAATCCAAGAACGACATGGAGTTATATTATATATATATTCTAAAAGTACAGGAGGCAATATAGCTGCTTAAAGTTTCCATTTGACTTTAAAATTTCCCTCAAGGAGGATATGGTGTTTAAAATACAACAGTGAAAATGCACAGCAGGTATTAAGTTAGCTGCTGATTGAGTCAAACTGATTAGCATGTCTTAAAATGTCAGTTGCATAATGTTAAATATTGTTACATAACATTTTCTGAGGATTTGCTGAGCCATTATGCAACTTTCAGTTTTAACTGTGACATTTGACATAACATAACATAAAAAAAAAGAGTTTTTATAGTATAAATATACAAAAATATAAAAGAGTATTAATATGAAGTGGAAAGTATTTTTCACATCCATGTTGTTGTGATAGTCTTGTTCTGCAGCTACATACTGATGTTGGACTTAACTAAGCCACTCCAAAACCTTTTGAAGCATTCTTCTGTGGTCTGAGCTGGAAGTGGACCTTCAAATTGGATCATGATCCCATCAGCTTTCATTTTTAGACAGCCAGCCACTGAAGCAACCAAACATTTCCACCAGTTAACCAGCTGATCTTTACTCAGTGCCAAACAGGTCAACATTTAATGCATCCAAAACATCTTTGTTTTATCTTTTCAGAGTAATTTATTTTTTAAAAGCCTACTCTACTGCAGTGTTTAATTCTTTTTGACCTGCAAAGACTGCATGCAGGTCAAATTTGTGCAGTCTGTTTCTGATTGTAGATCCCACGATAGATCTTTGGGGCTCCTGGAGACTTTGCTTTGCTCCTGGGTTGTGTTGGTGGGGCAGAATGTCCTGGGTGAATTCTTTAATTCCCTCGCCATTTAAACACTTCATTTTCGAGAGGTGTTAGCCAGCTTTTTGCTATTAGTGCGTGCTGCCATCATACAAAATAGGACATGAGACCTAATAAGTCAAATTCCACTTTATAGATTTTTAGGATGTGATAAATATAGGGCTGTACATACTTTTCCAAATTTTTTTTACATTTTCTAAATTCTGAAAATAAACATTTGTTTAAAACAGTAACATACAGATAAAGCTGATATATTCAAATAGATTGAAAAACTCCACAGGATGTGCTATCTGAAACAAGGATTAATGTGGAAAGGACTCAAATGGAAGACTCTGCAGTCTGAATATTAATCAAAAGTCAAGCCTTTATGGCAACCAATACAAAACACAAAAGTTCAACAAAACCAGAATACGAAGATAATAAGCTGTACAGAAAACATACAGGAACAAAGCACAGCAGAAAAACACAGAGAAGCATAACAAACACTTCGACAAACAGAAAGCAGGACTATTTATACACCCGGTGCTGATTGGTGGATGACAAAGAGGAGGGGTCATTGCTTTCACCTGTAATTAACAGGTGAAAGCAATCATGGCCGGGCAGATGGTCACAAAGGAGGAAACAAAAACAAACAACAAAAATACTGTCAGCTGTTCAAAATCAAATCGACAGAATCACAATAAAAATAAACGACTGAGAAAACGCTCACTTTCTGTGATTGCCATTATTATAGTCAAAACCATGTAATGAATTTGAACATCTAGGTGACCTTTTTCTGCAGTTATTGTGCTCACAAGATTTAAAAAAAAACTTGACCTCTGACCTTGACCTAGAAGTCAAGTTTGCTGATATTTAAAAACCTTCAGGATTTTTAGTAGATGCATCTATGGTGTGAATTTGAACATCCTAGGCCACGTCGTTCTCGAGTTATCACGTTCACAAGGTTGAAAGTTCGCCGCCTGCCCGGCGGGGTGACAGCAGTACCTCATCAGCCTTTTTAAGCTACCAAAGTAAAACAGGAAGTGAACAACAGGCAATACTGAAACAAGAAGACAAAAATAAATGCTAAATGCTGGTATGAAAAAATTCAAGAGGGCACAAAAGGTCAACAGTATTAAAACCTGCAGTAATAAAATAGAGGGAAGGGAAACTATGGAAACGATGAGGAGACTAATAAAAATTAAATAAACATCAAGACAGAAACCAAAAAACACAATAATATCACAAAAGTGAACCTCATCATATGAATAACAATAAAGTCAAACAGGAAGCAAGAAGTCAACGACTACTTTAAAAACTAAAACAGCAACAAAATCCAGACAAAAAAAATGAGGACAATAAAATATTAAACAGGTGTCCAAAAACAATGTGAAACCCTGAGATATGACAGATTCTTAAGCCATCACTTCTATGTGTTTGCTTTCTCTAAAAGACCTCATTTCAAACCTTAGAATATAATTAGAAATAAAAATAAATGCTTAAAGGCAGCAGTGTTTCTTCTAATCAGGGGAACTCAGTAGCAGCACAGTAATAATTTGTTGTCGATGAAGACCTTTAACCTTTGCAGGCATTTAAAAAAACAAAACAAAAAAATCAAAAACATGTTTATTTATGAGCAGGTAGGTGACCTTTCCTGCTCTCGTATCAAAGCGGTGAAGGCTGTGCGAGGAACAGATATTAATTGTGAGCCCCTTATAATGAATCTTTCAGGAGTGATGCATTGTTACACTCAAACAACTTCCTATCAAAAACAGCCAACTTTCCAAACTAGGTCACACCGATACTTTCCCCCCCAAACAAATTAATTATTCTGAGCTGTCATTAAATTTTCTGCTATGCAGATTCAAACTGCAATTATGATAATTTGTTTCCTTTCAAAATTCCCAAAATGTCAGGTCTTTAAACAGTCCACGGTGTAAATACACCGAAGCATTTGAATATCTGAGGGTGAGGTTGTATAATTCCTGACTGATCCGATGTAGATGAGACTCAGTACGTTCAATAGGAAACATGCAGGTCTCCTCATTGTATGTTAGACATGGAAGGTTTCAAATATCACAAAAATATATTACTATTACCTTAGTATGATGTATCTGTTCCTTTTAATAATGTTGTCTTGCATGTCTTCCACCTCTCCATAAATAGTTACTGGTAATTAGTGTCAATACCTAAAATGTGGCAAAAGAAACGTACTGACATGTTTGAGAGCAAAGGATGAAAAAAAAGAAACTGAAAATGTTTTTAAAAAGTTGTCAGAAGGAGAAATGTAGAGGCTGTATCAAAATAGAACAAAGCTGTGTCTGCAAGCGATGAATTTCATCCAGACTCGGAGTGGGAGCCGGTGTGGGGGGAGAGCAGAGGCAGAGAGTGGGCTCACTCCAGATTTCACTCAGGGGACAGGATCACACTTCGGGGAGCCGAGCTCCAGAGGCACACATCTCAATCCTGATGTATGGATGCGCTTCCCTCGCTGTGTGCAGACTCTCCGAGTGGACAAACCGGATTATTATTTACGCAGCGTTCAGAGCGAATCTGGGTCAGAGGGAGTGGTGCCAGCAGCCGGGCGATTTGTTAGGGAGGGAGCACGGACTGTGAAATGAGTGGAGTCAGATAGATCCATTCAAGGTTCTGATATTTGAGCCTGAAAACTTGCAGATTCAATCCCATCTGTATGAAATATTTGACATGTACAGTAGCTGCCACTGCTTTGTGCACAGAAAGAGACATTAAATAAAGGGAAGAAAGCATGCAAACCACAGACATCTGCACTTTTCATCTGGTTTTCCTTTTTCAAACGAATTTCTTTCACTGCCCGGCATAAAACCATTTCACCGGAGGGATTTAGACACGTTATGACCGTAGATTGTAGCATATAAAAGATGCATGTAGCCACCATTACATCACACACTGGTTTTAGACTCGTTTTAAAGCCTTGAATATGGCATTTAAGCCGCTGCCATGTCAGCTTTCAGAGAAGGTGGAGAGCCAGGTTAAGTCAGCTGATACCTGCTAATTAGTGGTAAGTAACAGAGGAATAAAATTATAGAATTTCATTCACCAAAAATAATTGCTGTGCCACACAGAAAGCCATAATAATGGTCACACAATTAAAAATGTTCCAAAAGGCGTCGTGCTCAATAATGGTCGCCCGAGCACATCAGCTTCTTTCCCCTTTTCTTTGTGCAGTCTGAGAACATTTTACCAGGGGACAGTCTCTTCCTCACAGTTCACTAAAACAAACAAACAAAAAATCTTCCAGCTGCTCAGTTATTCAAGGGGTCACCAAGGGGTGATGGATCTGCTTTTCCGATTGGGCACAGTTTTGCATCTATTTCCTGTCTTGAAGTTCGGGGCTTTGGCATGTTGGGTGAACCGATATATTGTCTCCTCCTCACCCGCTAGCTCTGGTTCTTAGTGTCTTGTGTGGTCCCTGCTGCCCAGCGCACTAGCCAGGTAGCTGCTGTGGTGGCCCTCAACATCATTCAGCTGCAGTTTTCCAAGTCTCGGGCTACAGCTGCTGGTTGTAGTCCTTGTGCTGCCAGGGGATCTCCACAGCAGATAATAAAAAGTGTGCACACCTTCTTTCGAGGCACACATACTGATGTGTATACAATGTGTATACATGATCCATCTTAATTCAGCGTACAGTAAAATTACAGGGAAATAATCCTGCACACAGCGCCTTGTTAAACAGTGGGTGGGTGCAGGAATATCAAAGCCTTGAAGTGATGCTGTCTGAGGTCTCATAACTGTTCAAGAGTGTGACTAAAGCAGGTATCAAATCATCATGAACTTATTAGGAACACCAGATGGTGCCTAAACCCCTTGACTGGGAGCAAATTGGAAATTAATTTTCAAATGTATTTTTAGCATCAAATAGGCCATTCTGCAGCTTTGAGATCTTTCTTTTCACCAATCCTATCAGTTAAACAGACCGCCCGGGCTAGAAGGCGTGAAAGTGAATCCAGAAAAGGAGCACTGAAATGATTTACACCTGATGTGGTGCCGAGCCAAAGACGATTGCACTGCCACCACCTCCTGGGACGGGTCATGTCCTGTTTAACACTTTGCATTCGTCACATCAAGAAACGCTGAACGCCGGCTCACGTGACTTAATCCTGAGTCATAAAGCTGAAGTGAGCTGCTATTTTTTTTAGATCGGACATGGTGGGAGCTGCTGTCCCCGCTCCATCATCGTCATCATCATCATCATCAGAGCTTTCTTTGCTAATGCACAAAAGGAATGTAACTTTTTCACTTTCCATCTTTGCACATGTTGACCACGGTCGTTAGCAAGAGGAAACTCATCTGTTAAGTCATCAGTTGTGATGATAAATGACTGAAGCTCGTTTCCTTGCAATTGCTAGCTATTACTGATCTCAGAGCAGTGAAAACAGCACCAGCAGCAGCGGCTTGCCCCTCACACTGATCTCCCATCAGTTCACTGCCAAAGACCAGAGGTTTATCCATAATGTGCATGTGCAATGATCACGAAACAAGCAGCGCGACAACAGGCGACTACAGCCACAAGATGGCAGTGATGTAAAGGATGGATGCAACAGGCGAGGAGCTTCATGACAGCGCTGAGACGAAAGGAGAGAGATCACTTTGGAACGCTTTATGTCTATTTTTAGATTTGACAAGGCCCTTGCTTTGCTGACAGAATGACACTGCTTCAGTCCAAATGAGAGAAAAAAGCACCTCAAACCCCAGAGGAAACATTTCAAAGAAACCTGCCACACTGACAATCATTGTCAGATTGACATAACAGTGTATACATCATAAAGCTCTTTTAGGCTGTTTTTGCTCATTTCCAGATCATGCATAATAAATCATCCTTTTTGGAACAGTATACATCACTTGATGAATGCATCAGTTACTGCATCTTACAGCATCATACAGGCTCGTCAGAAAAACCACCAGTATGGCTGTGCGTTGGTAGTCCGTAGATGGTGTGCAGAAAAAAAAGTTGTGCAAAGGCAGACCTACGTCTACATGCTGTAGTTGTGTCTGGTCACCAGGGGGCAGTGTGAAAAATATGTGGAATAATCCATAATGTGGGCTGCTCTTGGGTATGTTTGTGCTGTTATTAGTACTGCGGCGTAGCTTTTGCCATAACATACAAAGAACTTCTGAAGTAAGTGTAGGAAAGCACTGACGATGGCTTTAGTGGTCAGTTGTATTGGTCAGTTTTATGCAACAAAATTCTGTTTCACGGCAACATATAAATATGAAACGGCTATAAATTGCACAAATAATAAATAGAAATATATTTATTTATCGTTGATTTTTGCTCCTCTTCCTCTATGTGATGAACTGTGCAATTGCTCCCTGTTCTGTTCGAGCCGTCAGCATTCTGCCTGCACACGGCATTGTCACTACCGCGCTGCGTGCTGTTCGCTCATTAGAGGACTGCATGCATGTGAGTCTGTGCGTATACCGGATACCCACAATCTACGCAGGACCACCAGTCCCACATAAGTCACCACATCTCCTCACCCTACCAACCTTCACAATAAGACCATCTCGATGCTTGTGTCTAAAAATCTTCTACATTTCCACATTGGTTCCACAATTATTGTAGTTTATATTTCTAGTCTAAATTTTGAAGTACAGTTTTTTTTTTTTAGTTTTTAATATATTTCTTTTATCTGTCAAAGCTCGCAGCCTCACACAGCTGTACTGTACTTCTGTTTTCAGATCACATTTTCTGCCTTTGCTTTCCAGCTGGCTGAGCACTACTTTGCTGCAACAAAAAGAAATGAGACACAGATACTTGCGTATGTTGCACACATAAACCCATGTGCACTTAATCTGTTTTTGGATACCTGTCAATTACGCTTACACCTAATAAGATACGGCTGCTTCCTTATCTTCCCAGTTCTTCACAGAAGGAGTCATTTGAATAAGTCAGCCACTGGAACGGAGGTGCTTCCTCTTCTCTCAAATAGCAATTGTCAGCCCATGAAAGGTTTTCCAGAACACAGCTGTTGTTTTCAGCCTCTGGGAAAAAAATTGTGGATGGCTTCTGTAGTAACTCAGAAATGGGATGGCTTGTTGTTGGGAGGAAATGCCTGTGAAATGTGCTAAGGAAACAAAAAAGCCCAGAAACCAAATGGAAAAAAAGGGAAGAGGAAAGTGAGTGAGTGAAAAAGATTAGCCCCAGCCTTCCCTCCTGGTGGCATTTTTAAATTTTATTCTCGGTGGCTCCCTCAGGAGTGCGCGCACAAAATGCTTTTACCACTGAAAGGACTCTTTAACCTGAAAGAATCTGAAGAAGAAACACTGAAAATAAACCAGCTCTATAAAGCTAAATACTCTGTACACTGATGCAGTCTGAATGTGCTCAGTTTGAGAACCTGCCATTAATGGCCACTATTTCTCTTTACTCACCACAATATTAAGTTAGAAATCAAATTGCTGCAATTCTGTGCATGGACAGAAATTCCCATCAAGATGCATTTAAACTGTGTTACAGGACTGTAAGGTATGCACTGAGGTGCTGTCTGCTTTGTATTGTGATTTGTATAAAACCACTTAATTCATGTAACAGCCATCAAATAATATTGATAATGTGAAGCTAAAATGAGACACTGAACACTGACTCTCTTTTTTTTCCTCCCCTCACTTAAGTTTAGACACTAAAAGCAACTTGGTTAAGGTTAGAGAACAATCGTGGTTTGGATTAAAACGTTTACAACAGGGTGATGCTACTGTTGTAAATTAGCTACACTGGTGGTTTGGACAAAGCAAGAAAACGGTCCTACACATCTGATTAATGTGCGCATTGAAAAACATATCCTGGTCAAGACTGATGACAAGAGTTCTCACAGAGTTACTGGAGGCCAAAGTAATGCCATCCAGAGTAAGTATCTGGTTAGACACCACGTTTCTAAGATTTGTGGGGCCGAGCACAAGAACGTCAGTTTTCTCTGAATTTAGAAGCAGGAAATTAAAGGTCATCCAGGCTTTTATGTCTTTAAGACATTCCTGCAGTTTAAATAATAGATTTGTGTCATCTGGCTTTATGTATAGATAAATCTGAGTATCATCTGCATAACAATAAAAACGTATGCTATACCTTCTAAAAATACTGGCTCATTAAGAATTTTTACACTTCTAATTTATCGGGATGTTAGGTTTAGATTCCACCAACTGTCTACCTGCTTCTTAATGACCTTTACAAACTTATCCTTACTCAGGGTGGAGAGGACAGACGAGCACATCCTGATTCTCCTGTTGATATTCATCCCGGTCAAATTTTACCACCAGTGTTGTTCACAATCATCAGCTGCCTGCACTTTCCTGCAGATATTCTGTCCTGTGTTGAGACTAAGCCCTTCTTATTTTCCTTATCTGACACACACACACACCTTCTCATAAACAATATTGATTACATTCAGCCCTTGTTAGCAGCTC
>VUQJ01038988.1:11519-21790 GCA_015108635.1 Andinoacara biseriatus | reverse complement strand
CCCCGTCTGTCTCCCTCGACTCTCAGAAGCACGGCCAAACAGACAGAGAGAGGCTCAGAGCAGAGGGAGATGAGACAGAGGGAGTCCAGATTCTGAGCGCTTTCCACATGATGGTGATGACATGCAGACCTCATCAATTATCATTTTATTTGAACGTGAGCTCAGCTGTTTGGCTCCAGAGTCCACGAGCTGTCGGCATCTCTGCTACGGAGCTAATGCTAGCTTTTAACAAATGTCAACAACGATGGAGAAAGTTAAAATTAAAAACCCTAAGGACGTGCAGAGGGTTGGTGCGATAGATGGAGGCAGATGATCCGCTGTGGAGACCCCTAAGATGAAGCAGCAGAAGGTGCAGCAGAAACACAGGGGGTGGAGAACACACCAACATCCACCCTCCTGGCTGAGAAACACTTGATCCTGAGCTGACCTCTGAAGGCTTCGTTTGGCATGAGCAGCAGATCCTTTAAGCCCCGTAAGTTGTGGGTTGGTGCCTCCACAGAAACCGATCATTTGTCCCTCAGACCGCTGCCTGTAGGTGCTCATTACTGCTCACAGGTATCCCATAAGCCCCGCCTCTTCAGCAACGCCCTGACCCAGTTACCGGCTCAGGATGATGCAGATCTCACCGTCTACTAACGACCTCATTTGAGTGATTTTTCTCATGCTATGAGCGATCCAAACCATGCCCTGTGTTGGTCTCAATAATATATCTGAGTTTTTTACTTTATGATTTACAGATCACAGCTGAAAGGCACCAAACCTTCAGCTGAAGTCTTTCACATCTTCATGATTCACAGCTCGTCTAGATGCAGAAATACTTTAAACATCTCCACAGTGTGCTGTCCCAGCCGGTCCCTGTCTCGTGAACACGTAAAGAGCCAAGTCGAAACTCTGCTGCGGGTATATCGAGGCCAAGAAAATGACTTCCTCCAAGAGAATCTTGGCTGAGGAAATGAGCTTTCCCTAATCCCTCGCCACGATTATTAAAACTTGTTCTGATGTGTACAAAGAGACTGTTGTGACACGGTTTGTTTTACCATAAGCTTCCTCTCTGGTTGCATAAGGGGGAAAAAAACAGGTAAAAACCATCTTCTTACAAAAGACCGAGTAAAATTAGACCATTAAACACCCTGAAAAACATTCTGCACACACTGGCACCAGAGCCTGACTCCACGCCCCACACGGGTAAAAAAAACTGATGGAGCGGCTGAGAAAGTGCAGTTTCTCTCAGCTTAAAGTTAATTACAAGGATTATTCTCCTCTTTATTGTCCCTCTGAGCCCCCCTGCAGCCAGGTACAAATACAGACTGTATATCAGGGGCTCAGCGCTGGGGCCAAAAGGGACCTTCAGCGTTTGTTGACTCTTCAATTGATGCAAAAAAGGTGAAAAACTCTCCAGAAATAAACCAAAACGTTCCTGATGATGATGCAAAATTTATACCCATGACAAAAGATTATATACAATAGTTTATTTAATTAACGCACTGAAAATTTACTATAAATAATGACATAATATTTCTTAACCATTTATTAAATTCTTATCATCGTTTGCCGTTTATGCAAACTTTGGTCAAAGTGGGAGCAGATAAACGAATCCAGCCCCTCTGGGAGCGGGAACAGATGAGACGGGATGGGATTCCCCCCTGTAAGCAGAGATGATTAAATTCTCTCCCAGTGTGACTGTAGGAGGAAATGGTCGTCATCTGCCGTGGAGAATTTCAGCAAATTGTCCGGTCCGTGCACGCGTTGTGTGTGGGCGTACATTGTTGGAGCAATTGAGTAAATGGGCATTTAATTGGTTTTGCAGAGAGCTCACATTTTGACGGGGATAAACAGATTTCTTTGTCTGCTGGCGCCAAAGACGGCAGAGCTCGGAGAGTCAGACGGAGCTGCACAGCGACTCACGCCGAGGCGAAACAATTAAGACACTGACGCTCAAGTCCCGCTTCAAAAACGGTCGTTTTGTCTGCAGCAGGAGCGCCGACACTCGAGCGCTGAGATTTCGGAGAGGGCCCGGCCGGAAACTCAGGACGAAGACGGAGGTCGTTATTTAAACAGATAAAGATTTCTCATTTGAAAATCCTCAGCACAGAAAATGCGTCCAGACAGACCCGACGGGGTCGCTTTTATCGTCGCTGTCGAGCTGAACAATTCTGCCCAACTATGTGGAGGCCGGCGCTGAGAAATCGATACCCCACTGAATCGTAACTTTAGCTTGTTTCAGGGAAAAATCAATTCTGTAAATTCCCACAATCTCCATTGTTTCCAAAAATCTGATTTTTGTGTTTTGCAGGTTTGTGAATACATCCCAGCCGGCTTCTGTCAATAATACACAACCTGCAAACTGCCACCGAGCCTTCACACCTCAAAACGTGGAGTTTGCTAAAACGTGCTTCACTGCTAGAAAATTAAATTAATTCATGTGTCAATAACTAATTACAGGCTTCAAAGCAGTGGGTTTATTATGATAAAGCTGCACCGACACAGGTCACATGACAGCGGCATCCAGTTTGACTTCATTTGATGGTCCACAAACTCCAAAAAGCCATTTTAATAACCTGAACCATCAGCGCCAAATCTAAAACACCACCAGCACCAAAAACACCATCAGCTCGTCTGAAGGAGCCTCCCAGTTTCCACTCAGTTTCCCGTCAACTCGGCGCCACGGAGAGACTCACTTATTTAATATCAGGAGGAACCAAAAAAATCCCAAAAAACTAAATCTCTGAAAGCAAAAGGAGAAAAAAACCCCAAAAGATTTGCTGCACAAACGAGAGCACAAAATTAGTACACAACTTTTTACAAAGATTCCCCTGTTATAGGTTTTTGGAGAAACTAAAAATAATGAGCCTTAAACTTGTTTGTGCTGCTATGAGAAAAGGAAAAAACCTCATTTCGAGTGCAGGTTTTCCCCCGAGAGGACAGGAGCAGACTACATCCTGCACAGGTGTGAGCGTTTAATAATCAGATTCTCTGCTCAGCCCTATCAATAAGAAATAAAGCTACAAAGATAAAGAAGTTTCTGCTGGTTTGTTGGTGCAAAGCAAACAAAGGCAGGAAAACAAGGCGGCAGACGATGCGGATGCAGAGGCATCAGTATAGATGTTAATTGCTCGGGGATGATATGCATGGATCTGAAGAGGTAAGCATGTGTGGGTGTATGTAAATGTGTGCAGGCAGATGAACCTCACACAGGATTTATTGTTTGCTCAGCGTGACCATATGCTTTCCCACTTCCACAGCAGCTCATTTAAACATCTCCGCTAATAACTAATGTACCAGTGTGTGCCCACACATCTGCAAACACGCACTCATTTAAATGACACACGCATGCGCTCTGCTGAGCATGTTGTGCACGTTTCCATGTGTGTGGTTGGAGTGTAAAGTGCCGGTTTACCCGAGTGCCTCTGAGCTGTGGGAGCGAGTCGATGCTGGTGGACAGATAAGGCTCTGTTAGACAAAGGAGCCCTTTGTGAGCCTGGATCGCCCTGAGCAACTGCAAGATGATCTCCACCCCACATACATCCACCAGGAGCACAAAGTGGCCCCGTACCCGCTAACGAGAGCCAGGAGCCACATCTGTGTGGCCGAGCACCACGGGCCTCCTAACGTGGCTGGAGTTCCTCAGCCTCCATGTTGGTCCATCAGATGGAAAAATCCCAACCAACCAACAGACAGGAGCAGAAATCACACAGGTGGACTCGCACAACGGGATGAATTACACTGAATTTGGTGCGAACACTCACCTGGAACGTTAACTGTGTCCTGATAACCGACTCCTCAGGTTTCCACAACGTCTCCACTGAAGTAAAAACCAATGAAGAAGCTCCTCCACTGCCAAAAGCTCAGCAAATCACGTATGATGGCATCATCGCACACCTTATTGTTAAACACCGTTAACATCTACACATGTTGTCTCTTTAGAATACTGAGAGCAAACTGGAACCCAGTTCCTTGTACTTGTACACAAACTTGCCCAATAATACTTGGATTGTGGTTCTGCAAATATCCAGAAACGTTCCCATCGTCACCCCCTGAGCCCGGGTTACCACAGTGAGCCAAAAGGAGTTTAAAAAACTAGCAAAAAAATAAATAAAAAATTGTCACAACAACAATTTTTTTGCCCTGTAGTGTCTCAGGATGTAAATACACAACCATGGTGCAGTACTCTTAGTAACGACTGCACCTTCGCCTCCACCTTTCAGATGTAGTCGTTAGAATTTGCTCCTGTATTGTTTCATTCATTGTGTTGTGTTAATCTGTTGTTGAGCAACATCTAAACAATTAAAAATAAAATATTCATATTTTAAAAATTACAAGGAATGTTTTTGATACTTTCCCCCAAACAAACCAACTCAGAATACCAATCGGTTATGAAAAGGATGCTTATATTTGTCCCAAACAACGAATCGATTATTTTTTAAATTTTGCATTAATGGTTGAGGTCATATGGAGCCCAACAGTAAAGCTTTGCCCCAGGGCAGGAAGGAACTCCAGTCACGGTCTGTTATTATTCAAGTAGCTAAAAGAAAAAAACTACAAATATTTGAGAAAAACAAAACTTCTGGATTTTTATTTTCTTCAATAAAATTACTCATCTAATCAGTTTCTAAAATGATGATTCACTTCATTAATTCAACATCTGTTGATCTTTTATTGATGATTTATTTGCTTTAAGGCTGTTTACGTTGCCATGTATAACAGGGTGGTTTCTGGGGCCCCTGCAGGAGGTTTATGCCCCGGGACCATGCAGGAAGCAGCTCCGCCCCTGCTGTTATTCAGCTTCTGCTGCACGTTCACATTTTCCAGATGCTATATTATAATTTGTCTGAGCCCATCCATATTAGATCCAAATGAGTCCAAAAACTGTGACAAATATCAGCCTCAGGTGCGTGTTTAATGTAATTAGCAAACGTTAGCATGTGTTCCTGCTAACTGAAGGTGCCTGCATGATGTGAGCATCTCTGCGGCTTCAGCTCTGCAGACTTTTCCGCCTCGTTAAAGTTAACGTGTCAGGATGGTTCAGGGCGAGCGGGACTTTTCTGAAGAGCTAAAGGTCGTTTAGTTTCACTGGTCTGAGATCTGCATCAGATTCATTGTGGGGGTGTTAGAGCACAATTAGAGCTCCTGTCAGACCGCAGCTGAGGTTTTAATTGCCTGCATGTAATGAACTGTATTTCCGTTTTTCTCTGTTACAACTTTCTTTCACCTGTTTCATAGCACAGGTCATCTATAATTTTCCTTCTCTGCACCAGCATGTTGCCATTGATCTGAACACAGGTCAGTTTGAAACCTTGGAAGTAAAAAGTTGTACTTGTTAATCAGAAGCGAGCTCAGCCGGGGGCGACTGAGGGGAGGTTAATGTGCAATCCTGAGCCCTGCAGGTCAAATTATAGATGCACGATGGATTGCTTGTGTTAATCACAGGTTAGAAGTTGAGAGCAGGGAAAGAAAAAGAAAAAGGTCCTGGTTACCATCAGTCAGCGAACTGGAACAAATCGCCCCAGGCGGAGCTATTTCTGGAGCCTTTACCAAGAAAACCAGCAGCGTAATGTGAGGATACAGAAGTTTTACAGCAAGCTCAAAGTGTACAGGTGACAACGACTGAGACAAAGCAGAAGGTGATGCAGGTAAGGTGGAGGAGGAGGAGGAGAAAGATTTGGATTTAACCTTTTCTGTTTGGGTACTTCCTGTTTTACATTGAAATGTGGCTTTTCTCCATTTCTGTGCCACTCCAGAGTTCAATGAGTTAATCAGTGTCCTCAGAGGAAACACCTCCTGCATGTCAGGATCAGCTGAACAGACACAGCTTAAGGATCTAAAAAGCTGGGAATGGGAACTCTTCTCAGAGAACACGTGTGATGCCAGAATGAGTGTAGATCTGAAAGGTAACCTCGAGTCCTGCACGCTTTGCTGGTGGAACCATCTCATTACCTGCTGTCAGCATCCTTCTCAGTGATAATCATCACACCTCAGTTCACCTCACTGCTGCTGCCTCAGAGTTCAGCAGCAGAGGAAGTTCAGCACAGAGATGCACCATCGCTGGAAAACCTCAGCGATGAAAAATGAAGCTACTGCAGTTCCTCTAATGTCCAAAAGCGACTCAAACATGCAAGTCTTTGAGCATTAAGTGTCTGCAGGTTTAGGTCACTGGGCAGAGCGACCCATGCTGCAGAGCTAATGCACATGGGTCCTTTCCCTACATTATCCTATCAAAATAAAAGCCAAAAAGCCTGATAAACATATATTTAAGGTCCAAATTTACAGCACAAACATGTTTACAGGCGGCTGTAGCTGCTAGCTGTCTGCTAGCTTCACCTCAGCTAACTGGAGTCCCTGAACTGGACCTCTGGACCGTGTTTGTGCTGTTGGAGCATTTTTAATGCAATTATTTGACTTCCTAAGGAAGCAGAATCACCTGGTCTCGAGCCCTCGTTTAGCCCCGCAAACACAGCGACGTGTCAGGTCCACATAAACACTGTGACACACACACACACACACACACACGAAGGCACAGGCAGGGCGAGCGAGACGCACTCGATGCACCGGCAGAAACAATAACCTCACAAACACAGAAAGTCCTGCAGCTTTGCTGAAATAAATAAATATGCATGTCCGTGCGAGATGGCAAGTTCAAAGTGTCGACTGTGTGTGTGTGTGTGTGTGTGCAGGAAATGGAGCGTGGTGGTTGTGGAGAAGCTGCAGTGCTCTGGGGTGTTCTGCTACCGCCCACTGCCCCGATCCCACTTTGAACTTTGCCATCGAGCCGCCTCTCAGCAAAAACACAACAGAGACGCTTCACTGTGAAAGAGACACAAAGAGAAAGTGAGACAAAGGCGAAGGTAAGGAGAAGGAGGAAGGACAGATGTTATCGCACAGCTTTTCAAAGGCCTCGTATACATCGTGTGTGTGTGTGTGTGTGTGTGTGTGAATATGTGGGCTGTCGGCCAGATGTGAGTTATTTAAGTGAACGTGTGCGTAGATTGAGATGAACAATGATTTCTGTGCTGTGAGGCAGCAGATCCAGACAGAGAAGCACTCAGAAAGAAGACTGAGTGTTGAAATCAGTCAAAGATGATGAGAGTAATTGCACATAATTGGATGTGTTTAACCCTCAACACGCAATTTGTCCCCTTATTTGTGCCGCGGCAGCTTTAAAGTGTGTGTGATGGTGATTTTTATAACAATACATCTAATGGCAGTGAGGAAACAGTGTGAGAGGGGCGCTCGCTGTAATTAACCTGCAGAGAATTATCACCTGGCTCGGCGGCGACTCTGCTCGTTATTCAGCCGTCTGCCGCGGTTCTCGCCGCTTTCACAGGTTTTGGAAAGTCTTTAAAGCCACTTCAGACATGCCCGTGCTCTTTAGAACAGGTGAGGGACGGGCTCAGGCTGTTTTTACTCAAACTACAGGAGATAAAATAAAAGTACTTCAGGTCGTTCCATGAAAAATCCATCAGCGTCCCCCCTGAAGAAGTGTTTCTGCATCACACGCCTGAACCTGCTGTTTTTACCCACTCAGCACCAAACTGCAGACACAAGCCGTCTCCAAAACACATTTTTACTTTAGGATTGAAAGTAATTTTAGTGCAAACACGAGGCACTCAGGAAGCCTCTCCTTCATAATTAAACTTCCTGTTCTGAGCCTTTTCCTGCACTTTAATGGCCTCAAATAAAAGTCTGTAGAAACTCTGAAGACGACCCCGGGGTCTCATGCTCCACCTTATATTTGAAAGTGGTTTCCTCCTGCATCAGTATAATATTTACTCTGAGCTGTTTTGTCCTGTTGCTTCACAGTTGAAAGCTGTCGACATGTTTTTCCCTCATTTCTGAACTTTTAGCTGCTCGCAGTTAGTCGCTGGTTGTTTCACTGGAAACACATAAATGCACCTTTTTTAAATGATGTGGCTAAATTCATGAAGTGACCCCTGAAAACAGACTGCAGGAGTCCGACAGGCGGAGACAGGCGGGCGGGGGGTGGGGGGGTGAGGCTGGGTATGTGGGTGTTGGTCACAAAGAAGGGAAGAGTGGGAGAGCAGGAGGAGGAGAGAGGAGGAAGAGCGGGATGATGTCTTGGGGTGAAGTCAAAGGGATGAAAGGCTGGTGTCTGCAGAGAGGGAAGGCACGGGCGCTGGATTGGAACCGGTGTGGGATATCATTGAAAGGCAGCCCCTCCATGGCCTCCATCACCTCCACCCTCCCAATGCTTTGTGACACTTCTGGTTTCTGTGGCAGCACAAAGGCTCCGAGTTTGGAGCTGACCGTATGGAGACGGTGTGCTCGGCATCTTCTTCCGGTGCTCGGGCAGAACCCTCTTTGTGATTGCTGAGGTTGAGAGCAGATTGCTGCAGTTGCCTGTAGGATACGTGGAACTCGCCAACACGTCTACCAACACCCCCGCTCCGGAGCCAAAATCATTAGACGCTTTGCTCCGGTTTAACATGAACATCCACCTTTGGACCCGGAAACAGGAAATAAAAAGGTGCACGAAGGTGTGTCCAGTAGAACGAGCCACCACTCTGAGCTGAGACAGTGTGAACGCTTTTCTTTTGTCGTGTTATTAAGCAGACAGACTCTGCACGAATCTTCTAGAAGTCTGGCTTGGCCTCTGTGTTTGTGGTTGGAGCCGCTGCTCCCGCTGTTCCTGCTCCTGATCCACGTCACCGCTGTGCGAGGACACGCAGCTTTACAGCATCTCTGCCCAAAGTCTTGTCGGTGGTGCAAAACAGTTTTTCTAAAAAGAATATTTGACGGGCGCCTGGGTGGCTCGGGGGTGGAGCAGGTGACCACATTCGTGTGCCGCGAGTTCAAGTTTGACTATGCGGTAGCCAAGAGTTTCCTACCTTGACCAACTTCTTCCAATGATATGGAAGCAATCTGGAGACAATCGATGTCACGGTGCAAAAGTGAGAACCACGTGGCTCGAACATCATGGGATTAACGTTTTGGATCGGTGGCCAGGAAACTCCCCAGTATGATCCAGAATCTACGATCAGTCCTTAAAAAGCAGGTGGACCAGCAGAAGCCCACAGCATGGAGCTCTGATGAGGCCGGGACGAATCTCCATGAATTAGGACTTGGCCCAGAAGCTGATCTCCAGCATTCCACGGAGAGCTGCAGGAGCTATGAAGAAGGTCAACGCGGTAAACACCGACTCTTTGCATTAATTTGATTTATTTGCCAATGAAAGTCTTTGAAACTGAGGAAGTGCTCAGGATTGTCCTTGACTGGAAACACAAACGTTTGGCCATCACTGAGGGTCCAAACGATGGTCTTTGCCTTTGAGAGGACCCTCATTTCACCAGGACTCAGTTTGCTCCAGCTGTAGGACTGAAGCTACCAGGAAATCAAATGAAAGGATCCAATAAGGGAAGAATCACCATGCGGATGACTCCCAGCTCTCCACCTCTGCAGAACCTTCACCTGCACATCCACCACGCTGCTTCGTATCATCCATCTGCTTGTTGTTAATAAGTGAATGATGAAACTTCTCAGAGCGAAACAACGAGCAGCCCGTGAGGACAGATAGCTCCTTAATGAGTTCGGACTGGCGGATCCCAAAACTTTCTCTTTCTTCTCTTTAAAAAGCACGACATGCACCCAGATGTCTCGCCTGTTTGCATCACAATTTCAGCTCAGATCCTGCATGTTCTTCATCTTTTATCCTCTGAAAGGAAGCCAGTAAGCCTCGTGTGCCTCGGGGGCCGGGAGCTAATGGGAGTTTGTGGTATCTTTCAGCACAGAAGTGTGTTTTACATATTTTTGAGATGCTGACAAGCGCGCAAAGCACGGCTACTCAGACCTCTGTGGGGGCAGGGGGGTCGGTGTGGCTGTGTTTTTAAAGTTTCTGGGTTTTATCTGTGTGTTTGGGGTCGTCATAACAGACGCATCCTCTGCTGTCAGGCTGGTGGGATTCAGAGGAAACGCAGACACTTCCCTCCTGCGGAGAAGCGCCGCCGCGTGAAGAAGTTTCCTGCTCCTCTTTGTCTTTTTGTCCTTGGAGGTTGTGTATTGGGGGCTTCCAACCTGCGCGCCACCGATTTGTTATTTAAACTTTCAGCTCAGTCGAATGTAATCTAATTTAATCTAATCTAACTTAATTTACATGGGCGCTATCTCTGCCTCGAGTCTGTCTCTCAGGGTGTATCGAACAAGGTCGATCGGTCCCTGAACTCCCATCTGCCTCCTTTATTCCCTTTTTTTCCCTCTGTAACAGTGCAGGAAATAAACCTTTATCCTTCCATCATGGCCTATTGTTTCACCTGCACCTC
>VUQJ01038979.1:3562-15558 GCA_015108635.1 Andinoacara biseriatus | reverse complement strand
CACATATAGATAGATGCATATAAATAAAAATCCAATAATAAAGCAGAATCGTTGTGTTTTTAAAGGCATCTTCTCATTTCTCAGAAGAGCTGCCCCTGAAAACACTGATTGGAATAGACTGGGTGTCATATCTAGTTAAAGCACAAGGCAGACAACGACACACACACACACACACACATGTTTGTACACAGATGATCCTGAAACAACAACAAAACACTGCAGAGCATTAATTAAACAAAAACACTACACAAAAAGTTACAAAAGTGGGTGATACAAAATTATTGTCATCACAATATTATCACAATTTTCATGATAAAATAACATGACCACTAATGTTTTTTTCTCCTTGGATGGAAGCATGATTTAATTCACACCTTCAGGCTGTGAGCTTTGCCTCTTTATACAGGCAATCTTTTCATTTTATCACAGATGAGATAAAGTCACGTAAAACAGTTCTATCTGTGTGACTGTGTGATTGTGTACCAGTTTCTTCTCAGTACAACAACAACAAAAACAAGCAAGTAAAGTGATGGAAATTATGATTAAAGCAGCCGGTTAATTGTAAAGCTGAATATTGCACTGAAAATGTGTGCTTGACTTCAGTGCTAGTGCAGTACTACATTTAGTATCCAGGGCAAGTTTGTGTCACCAAATATTCTGGACTTCTGGGTTGTTTTGATAGAAAAAAACAAACAACATGGAAATAAGACGAGGGGAGGAGCTTTGATATTTCTGTATGGGATACATATAATTATCCTCTTATGTTCACACAAATGAATGAATGACTGTTTGTACATTATTATTATTATTATTATTATTATTATTATTATTATTATTATTATTATTATTATAATAAAAGAAGTTCCCAAATATGGGTTAAATAGACTATTTTTAATTCTTATTCATTTGTTCCTTGTTTGACCAGAGTATCGTTCATTTATGGGAATTCTGCACAGATCTGCTGTTACTCTGGATGCAGAACATCATTTTTGTGAATAATGTGTGTATTAAAGTGCACATTGTAATATAGTTTACCTAAATGTGACTCAAAGCTAAATAATGTAATGTAAAAATACCAAAATGTCTGTAGTCATCTTTAGTTTACTCTGTAATTATATTCTTCTCCTTCTTGATTATTATTATTGATGCTATATAACCAATAAAATGTGTCACTGATACACACTGTGATTCTAACATCCCGTCCTGATGCACATGTTTGCATCAGGAGGCATCAGGACCTGATAGCAGTGGCAGCCATATGAGCACAGAAATAATACTACAGAATAAGAGCAAAATAAGACAGAAAATTGCATAACATGTTTTTTTTTTTTTTTGACTTTCAGAAAAAGTCAAAGACTTTTTGTGCATTTGTACATGGAATGAAAAGCTTGTCTGAGCATTAAACAAACCATTAGCTAAATCACTGCGATCATAAAGACACAGAGATACTCAAAGATACTGAATACTAAAAGAAAAAATTTCAACATATTTAAACACATGTAAAGTTATGTGCAAAGCTATTTTATATCTATGAACTGACCTCATTTGTCTAGCACTTAGCCCAACCTTATTGCCGGGAATCCCTGTGCTGAAGGCTCCTGGCATGGTAAGCTTTGATTATTCACTATTTACTTGGTACATGGAATAAAAATCGTGAAAAGAGATTTGAGATATTTCATCTGAATTCCCACACTGCTTCTCCTGCAAAAAATCAAGATTTACAAATTATGATGTTGATAATTGCTGTTATTAAGATGACTCAATTTTAATAGAAGCTGCTGCTTCTACTCGCCAACAAAGAACAGAGTGACATATGGTGAAAAGGCAACATCATATGTAATTTAGTGTAAACAGCGTGTGTCCTACACACAAAGTGTGTAGAGTGCTATTTTAAACAACCAGACAGCAGCAGGCTGAGAGCTGTGCTGCTCTTCAGGTGCTCAATAATTAACTGCATGCTGCTCACAGAGTGCCTGTGGTGTGGTGGAGGAAGTCAGGCAGAAGCTGGAAACAGGGTGTGTATGATGTGTGTAAGAGGTGAGAGAGGTAGTAACATAGACTACAGCTCGCTCGTTTCTATGGCTTGTTTGTCGCAGCATTTGAAAATTAGTCTCTTGTGCTCACTACCATGCCTCTTTGATAAATCTAAAGTGGGATCTACCAACACATACGCATCATCAAAACACGTCTGGGACTCTGATTACTGTTACTGATGAGGAGGATGTCCCACAGCACATCAGGATGGGGGGTGAACAGGATCTCGGTAGTCTTTGTGTCAGCATTAAAGTTTTAGGTCGCGTGGGCCTGTTTTACACAGCTGCTGATCCCTGACTGACGCTGAACTGGAAAGCAGCCATGGGCAACAGCATGTCAGACATCGGAGCACTGGTCTCCAGGTGCTACAGTGCCACAAACAAGTGTTGAATTAGACCCACTGGGACCTGAAGCTACACACGCTAACATCACCATGATCTTGTCAAATGACTGTTGTACACCAGCACTCAAAGGTATGCACTATCAGTGTCTAGCGCCACCAAAATCTGAATACAAAGAGTTGCACGCATACGTAATCCTCAGAATCCTACTGTGGATAATTTTCATGTTTTAAGGATGCAGAAACTGCAGAACTCATATTGCAAGTATTGTAGTGAGGATCAAAGATGTACAGACGCTGCATGAAAGCATAAAAAAATAATGGTCAAGAAAAGATGCAGTGCCTATAGACCCGACTCCATGCTTGTAGATCAACCAACAGGTTGCTGCGTGTTGCTGTGTGTTGTAAATGATACAACACACCATGTAGCGTGACACCTAGCTGCCTATTTGTCTTACTTCACTTCTAAAAATTTGGATCAAAAGGGAAAACCTAGCAAATTCAGAACAAAATAAAGTGAGCATGGTGGTTATTCTCAGGTACAGAATGTGTTTACATCTCAGAGGAGGCTAAACTGTTTTCTCACTGATATTCATCACCTTTAATAATCCAAAATCTATTCTAAACATCTTGGATTGCGCCAACAAAATATTGGCAAAACAGATCATTTTTGAACTAAGTGAACTGCAGCTGAGTAGGTAGGGCTAGTGCTAGCTATATGTGTTTGGATTGTGGAAGGAAACCCACACAAGCAGGGTGATAACATGCAAATCCCACACAGAAAGATCCCAGCCAACGAGGAGATTCAAACCCGGAACTTTCTTACGTGACGCAGCCGTGCTAACCACTGCATCACCGTGCGGCTTGGCGTAATCTGTACATTCAAATTCAGGCTGACATATAACTACATTAACAATGATTTTCACAATTGTAAAATCAGCCGATGAGTCTTTACAGCAATTACATATTCATAAAAAAGATCATTCTTGTAAAGCTGGTTTAGTCACTGCTTATTTACTTATTCACTCAAATAGATCCCTTCACAATGCTAACCACATTTATGTAAACAAGCCTTTCCCATCTGCTGGCTGGGACGTGAGGCTCTGCCTCAGGCAGTGATGGCAACATCTTCACCTGAGAAGGTGGGACGTTTTACAGCCACCTCAGAAATGTTCTGGTGAAGTCTGGCTGTATGATATTCCAACATTAGGGTGAAAGGGAATGTGTAATTTACTACAACCACAATTTTAATGCATAAACACTGATCTATTATCTTTATGTGTAATGTATACATAATGTGCATTAATATAATAAATCGGTGAAATGCTGGTGAAATATGTGCATGGTAGAGGCCATCTTGCATTTGTGAGCTGTTATTTATGCTCAGTTTTGTGTTTTTGTGTGACGATTCCAGTATCGAGTCCATACTAGTGAAAATCATTTTTACAGTGCAGTAGCCCTTTTAAGAAAGTTTGATATTTTTCTTTTACCTTGTGGTAAAATGAGCCCATAATGAGAGTCTGGCAGCCCAAACTTCCATTAGCCTACTTTCAGTCTCCTTTGACTGGCATCTGGCTGAATCCTACACATACACACACAGAGCACAGTCATACAAGTCTGTACATTAATAGAAGAAATGATATCTCTTCATTAAAGAATCATCTTTCTGAATGGACAATCCTGGGCTTTGTGAATAGGTCTCCTCATGACCAAAACCACATCAATGCAGTGAAAGAGAGAAAAAAATGAAACATCCAAATTGCTACTTCAATCTCCAAGAGCTTTGAAGTGCTGTTTTCATCCCATTTTGACCAAAATAAATGTGTATTTTTATTATAGCATGTGTCGGGAGGTTGCTAATGGGTTTGGAATAAAAGACAACATTTTGATTCAGCCAGGCGCTGGTGGCACAGAGACCCTTTTTACTTCAGCTCATTTTAAACCCAGAGCACTGCTGCTCCCCTATCATTGGTTGATCAAGTCAAAGATGACGACCCACTCAGTGTTAATGCTTGTCTGCAGTTAGAAGTGATCCCCATGAACCAAATCAAAAGCCCGGCTCCCTGCTGAATAGATGCAATGTCTTGTTCTGCTGCCTTCAGTTAGGGATCACTGCAACGCGTCCATGTGAAAGACTGAGGGCAGCCATCCAAGGTTGTTTTCTCCTTCTCAGGAGTAGACTTCACTGTTACTGAGGGCAAGCTTATTCACTGCCCGGACAAGTCAAACCTGCTGAACAAAGCAGAGGAGCCAATGAGGGGCTGCTGCTATCTGGAAGATATTCTGCACTAGCTGCCAAAAAAGTCAGGTTTTATGCAGCCAGGAAACATAAAACATGTCATCTGTTATCGTGTTTTTAATCAGAATCTATAGTTTAAAAATTAAACAAGGAAATGTAAGAAACTCACAAACTCTCTGCACTTAGAAAATGCTTTAGTGATAAATGACTAAAAGATATCAGATAATGTAGAATTATATTATTAGCAGGACAAAGGAGTAAGCTAAAGGATGAGAGAAAGAGCAGCAAGGACGTGGGTTGAGATGATACATGCTAAAAAGTTTCATTTTCAATGAACCATTTAACGTGAGATGATCACAGTGACGATGAGGTTTGAGCTGAAGACAGTTTTGCAGGTGTACAGTCCTTTATGCCTGCCTGACATCAAAATAAATGAAAGGCACATTTTTCACAGTCTTAGAGCAGCTCAGACATTATCTCCAACACAGCCTCAGCAGGTATCCCCGGTGATATCATTCTCACACTTAAAATTCTTTGGGCAGACAGAAAGCTCAAATGTAAACTGGCATTCAATTTAAAAGAGGATTCTTCACTAAAGGACACATCCACTAAAGTTTTCTCTTCGCTCTGTATTTTATAAAGATTGTATGTGTGGATTTTTATTTTTTTAAATATTACTATTTTCCAAGAGGAAGATCCACAGCCTGCAACATTGTTTTGTACCTGTGTATTCCCTGACCTAAATCTGTCACACATCTGTTACATATGTCTGGATTCCAATTGCAGCTCATGAATTAGTCAGAGAATGCAAGAGTTCAGGGTCACATGACTTTCACCCAGGAAACTGTTCCATGGAGCAATAGAGCTTATAAAAAAAGGGCTCTGTTTATTTCAAGTCTATTTTGATATTATACATATATTATTGAGTAACAAAAAAAACCTAAAGTGTGAGGACACAATATGCTTCTGTTGGCTTTAATCTCAAACACGCATGCAGAACATATTTTGTTATTTCCAATCGTTCTGCATTTTCAACTAGCAGCTACAGAAATGACATAAAGTCACCTTTCCTGTCAAAGCAGGTAAACTTTTTTTTTTATATTAAACTCCAAGCAGCAGATTCGTGCGCCACATAAAGACAGATAATCAACACCAGCATCTGACATCTTTCACGTAAATGATGTTCTCAGACAAAAAAAAAAAAAACACTATTTGTCCCTTTGTTGCAGGCAGTGAGTGATAATGAGGACTATTTGCACAGTTCTTGAAACTTATTGGTTGCGTTTTTGAAAGGGCTCTTGAGCTCTCACTGGGTTTGTCAAGATGAAAAGTGGCAGGGAGTTGTGTGCCATGTTTGCCTTTCTCAAGGTCTCCTCTGGCTGTTGTCTCAATTTGTCAAACTTGGCATCTTTATACACTATCTTAGCCCAAAATGTCAAATGTTGCTTGAAAAGTTACTTCCTCTGTTAGACCATCATAAATTTGGTACCTTTTAGAAAGGAAGCATGTAGAGCATAAAGGAGATGGACACCCGCCTGCTCGTTTAAGGGGTTTAATTTATGCCTGTTTCCATGGTAACTATCTCCTTGGTCTTTGCTAAAGCAGTCACCTGACAGAGGTCCTTTAGTAACTGTATCTTCTGCCTGTTGAGGAAATGCATGTGTATCAGTGCATAAAGGTTGGTAATCTAAACAGGGCATCTGTCAGATTGTCATTTTGCCACCTTTAAGTGATGCCTTAAAGTCTACTCAGGCAGGGTGTTCATGAAGAATGGATTCTCTTTAGGCTGAAACCTGCTTAATGTCAAAACCAGATGGAGTCTGCCAAGCCAAGTTAAACTTATGTTAAACATAACATCCATCCATTTTCTTCCACTCATCCTTTGCATATTAGGTAATATCAAAAAGATAAATCTGGGTCCTGTTAAGATTTGTTTTCTCGTCCCCATTTACTGGGTAATAAAATGGTGTGTTTCAATAAGCCCAATTATTAATAAGCTGGAGCTTATCTCAGCTACCATAGGACAGCGGTGGGCAGGGTGCGAAGCTGTCACAGGACAACCAGTTACAGCAAATAGTCCTTCAACATGTATGTGCGCTTATAAACAAAAGAGAAGGCAAGTTTTTTACTGTGTTTTCAAACAAGCTCGTATTCTATTCAGAAATATGCTGAGGCAATTCAGAACACAGTGGAGGAACTGCTACTGGGCCAGCATTCAGCCTGAGGAGTATTAAGAGGTTAAAAAAGGCTGTAAGCACTCCAAGCTGAAAGACAAAATAGGATGTTTGACATTTCCTTCCAAAATCAATCTGACATCTGTGTCAATGGAGTGATATAATTTTTCAGTCCAAAAGAATGAATCCATTCTGTTCTTTCCTTGTTTTCTCTTTTATTTTGGAGGTTGGGGTGGGTTAAAACTAGCTGGTCGAGATTAATGGGGCCGTGCTTAAAATTAATCTCCTGTTGCTGAAAAGAGCTCTGAAAGCTCCAACCAAGTCAGCTGCTGCAAGCATGCGCAAAGCTTATCGATTAGAGAATTCACAGTGAAAATTAGTTTTGTTTTTCATTAATAAATGTGTTTAAACATTCATTTATTTAACAGTAAATGCTTCAGTTGTGAGGTGGTTATTAAAATATCTTCATAAATACCCTATTAGCCTGTTAGCAGAGTATTTAACTCAAAAATGATGATGTTTCTCTCCCTTGCAAGGCAAGGTTGTTAATTTAATAATAAAGATTTGAATGCACTTTGTACCCCATGCCAAATTTTGCAAGCAAGTTCTTTTTTTCAGGCATGTCTGCTAGCGAGTGCCTCAAAAAGTTTGCTCAGCCTGGAGCAGATGCTGGTATTACTTTGTGAAGAAAGACACATAGAACCATATTACTGTGCTTACATGGGTATCTAAGCACAATAGTTCTTTATTAAAGAGCTAGAAACTCGTTTTTAACCTTTGACAATGTTACCTGCATGTTTGAAGGTGAAAATCTACCATCTGCACCAACCTTCCTCCAGATTTTCTTGGTTTGTGGCATCATGATGGTGCAGCGATTAGCACTGTTGCTTCAAAGCAAAACCATTTTTTACGTGTTCTTGTACCTGGACAGGTTGTCCCTGGCTATTCCAGCTTCCTCCCACATTCCAAAGACTGTTAGAAATATCAGATTTTGCTCATTTCTAAATTGGCCATTGGATACAAGGTCGATAACATGCTTGAAAACACCAGAATAAAACATGGTATTTTGTAAACCCTTTTAGTAGTTAATAAGACTGGAGCACTAAACACAGTATATTGCCAAAATTTCCTCGCTACAAAACATTCCACAGTCCGATGTCAGTGGTATTATAAGGAAGTGGAAACAATTGGGAATGACAGCAACTCAGCCAGGAAGTGATAGCAATAAATGTTATTGGTAAAAGGACAGAGCAGGATCGGTGGATGCTGAGGCGCAGAGTGCGCAGAGGTCACCAACTTTCTGCAGACTTAATTGCTTCAAACTTCATGTGGACTTCATCGTTTCCCAGAATGACTGAGCAGCTGCATCCAAGCCTCACATCACCAAGTGAAATGCAAAGTATCAGATGCAGTGGTACCTTAAACCCTATGGATTAAGAATGGGATGTCACTCAAGTTTATATCCTTGTGAATGCGGACAAGCAAATACTTTTGACCATATAGTGGAAATGGCAGTCCATTGTACAGGTTAGGGGTTGTGGTCAGTCTCATGTGGCATTGTTACACATTAGTTTGTGAACCCTCCAAAACCACTTCTTCATGCTGAGAAAGTCATATTTCATAACAGTTTATTTTCTGCTTTGGGATTATGTACGATGGCCCAGAGAAGTCAAACGCACTGCAACTTAAGAAAACACCGGCAAATAGAAAAATGCTGTAAAAGCACACAAAACACATGCAGAAAAAAACACAACTAGAAAAAACACATAAAGAAAAAGTGTTTCCGAGGAGGCAACAACGTGACGGAGCAGCTGCGGACGTCACAGAAACCAGAACATGCGGCGGATCGCACACACGGAGGATTCTTCAGTGCTGTGAGGGAGAAAAAGATGCAAGAAATGTGTTTCAATCGCACAATTCGAATAATGCTGTAGATAACTTACTGTTAGCGTGCCACTTCAGCAGCTGTTCTCTCATGTTATTGTTTCCGCCAAAATACTCCCATTGTTATTCGTGAGTTGCGTTGTGCTTTGTGTGCGTCTGCAGCATTTTTCTATTTGCTGGTGCTTTCTTAAGTTGCAGAGCATTTGACCTCTCAGTATTTACAACTGTTTTCTTTGTTCTCCAAATATGATTAATAGCTGCATTTTCACAGTCATGTTTCATTTAATCTTTTGCCTCTTGATAGAGCTAAATATTTCACATTTTACATTTAGTGCATTATGCTAATTATATTATTACAGTGTAGTGGCCAAATGCCAAATTATGAATCTGTGGAGGAAAAAAACATGCTGGTCTTCACATGAATGCAGCTTTATTTCTTCTTACCTGTGCTAAATCAGTCTTAATCAACATCGGGTCGACTCACAACGACAATTTTGTACATCTTGGAGATCTCACATTCCAGTGTATCTCTCATCAGTTAAATGATTCAAGCCACCTTGGCTGGTCCATCTCCACTGCATTTTTTCTGCTCCAATTCCTGCAGTTGAGTTGTGTTGTGTATCAGCGCTCATAAACTTAACATGTGAGCCCAATGAAAAATCTGCCAGTTGTGTCAATAGATCAAATTGTGTTATGATTGATATATCATTAATATTTATAGTAAGCATGAGTAACTGTGATTTAACAAAGATCATTTTCTCTATCACTATTCACATGGGTGTAAAAGCTGGAATGTATTCTCTATGCTTCAGTTGCTCTCTCTGGAGGCTGAAGCGGGCCAACCTTCCCATCTCAGCCCATTGAAAGTGTTCTGAACTACTGGGTCACAGAGTGGTTCATAATCTGTAGTGTTTGAAAAGAAACAATTAGACCAAAGTGTAAAAACAGCAAAGATTATTGGTGCCACCCTCTCCTCCATGCCAGAGACCTTTAACTAGCTCTAGATTCACGGAGCTTCCAGGATCATCCAGGACCATCCAGGATCCCTCTCTCACCTCCCACAGTTAGCTTTGTAGATACATCAAAACCAAGATCTCAAGGTTCCTCACCATCTTCATACCTTAAGCTGGCAGGACTTTATGTAAAATTATGAAAAATATCATAATGAAAATATTGCATTTTTTAAAATAATTTTAAAACAACAAAAATATCATAGAAGTGAAAACCAATAGAAAGACAGAATGCATGTGTGTGTGTATGAGAGGGAGACAGGGGGAAGGTGAACATGCAAGGAGGAGATGAAGTGAAGATAGATGACCATCCAACCATCCAAAGGAATGGACAGTTCACAAGAGAGGTGAAGAAGAGAGTGGGCAGGGTGGAGACGAGTGGGTGGAGACGAGTGTCAGAGGTGATTTCTGACAGAAGGATAGCAGCAAGAATGAAAGGGAAGATTTAGCTGACAGTACTGCTATGATATATGGTTTGGAAAGAGTAGAACTCACAAAAAGACAGGAGATGGAGGTGGCAGAGTTGAAGATCTTGAGATCTTCACTGGGAGTGACCAAGATGGACAGGATTAGAAATTAGGACATCAGAGCGGTTTGGAGGCAAAGTCAGAGAGGCAAGCCTGAGATGGTCTGGGCATGTGCAGAGGAAGGAGAGCGGATATACTGGACAAAGGATGTTGAAGATGCTGTCATGCTGTTGAAGAGAAAGACCCCAGAGGAGCTTCATGGATGTAGTGAAGGAGGACATGCAGTAGGTTGGTGTGACAGAGTGAGATGAGGCAGATGATCCACTGTGGCGCCTTAAAGGGAGCAGCCAAAAGAAGAAGAAGATCAAAATGAAAATGTCACAAACAATAATTGCCTTAAAATTGCCCTAAAATTTAATTTCTACAGAAACAAGATGTCAAAAAATTTGGTTTGTGTTTGTTAAATGATTTCAATTCAATTCAATTCAATTTTATTTATACAGCGCCAATTCACAACAAACAGTCACCTCAAGGCGCTTTGTATTGTAAGGTACGTAAGGATTTCAACACATGCATTTAAAATCAAGGGCTGCAGCAACTAATCAGTTAATTATCATATATTAAACACCATATTACCCATTTTACTGTAAATTTCCCACACTGTGCAACAAATAAAGGATTATCTTATTAGCTGAATAGAGCACTTCCCTCTCAGACCTCAAGTTTATTTGTGGCTCTTAGAGTTGCTAAAAGTAGAACATCTAGAGAGCTTTCAGACCCCCCTCGTGTGGAACCAGCTCCCAGTTTGACAGACACCCTCTCTCTAGTTTTTTAGTATTAAAACTTTCCATGATCAGGCTTTTAGTTAATGCTACATCTCACTCCAACTGTGTGTCTTTTGTCCTGCCTCCCTTTGCTCTCTCCTTCTTTCCTTAATCCCCAACCAGTTGCAGTAGTTTACTGCCCCTGCCTGAGCGTGATTCTGTTGGAGTTTTCCTACTGTTAACAGCAGTTGTGTTTTGTTAGGACAAGCAAGGCGAGCAGTGCTTGCCTATTGAAATCAAAAAACAGACATCAGTTAAAATGCACCAAAGTGAAAGCGATCTCTCTCCTTTTGTCTCAAACAGCATTCTGCCATGAAGCTTCTCCTCTTTTTTGCATCCATCTTTAACCTTACTGCCATCTTGTGGCCGCAGTTGGCTGCTGTCACTGGAAGCATGTTTGCCTTGGATCCCATTGAAAACTGTAGGGCATCTCAGTTTCATGGGCGTGTCTGTCTCCAATTAACAAAGGCTTGAGCTTGTGCAGCATTTTCTGGTTGTTGGTGTATGCGCACTGTGGATAAACTACGGTCTTTGCAGGGAGACCGATGGGGGATTAGCGTGCTAGACAAGGTGCCACTGGCTGTGCTCTCGCTGCTCTGAGATCAGTTACAATCTACGATTTGTGGGAAAGAAGAGCTACTGTTAGCAAATAGACAAGAACCTGTGTGTTATCATTATAACAGATATTTTTTGTCTTACTGGTCACCTTGGCCAACATGTGGGATGACAGAGAAAATGGAGTGCAGTATGAAAAAGTTCTTAATAACTCCTTTAATATGTTACCAGTGAAAGGCTTGTTAATGGAGAGCAGGCATTAAATCTGGTTTAATAAAACAGGCTAATGGACCAAGTGCAGGCTCAGCCAGCACTGTCAGAGTAAGAGGCTGACCAAATGTGCTGTTCAACAAGCTGTTTTGCCATTTTTCATTAGCATTTTTAATCCCCCTGTAAATGTTAACACTTAACTATGCATTGTGTGTGTGTGTGTGTGTGTGTGTGTGTGTGTGTGTGTGTGTTTTTTGGG
>VUQJ01038978.1:4166-27202 GCA_015108635.1 Andinoacara biseriatus | reverse complement strand
CATTACATCAAAGCTGGATCAGCCTGTAGAGTGTTTCTCCACTTTAATTTTGTGTGTGACTCCAAATCCAGGCCTCCATTGGTTAATAAATTTGATTTCCATTGATGATTTTTGTGTGATTTTGTTGTCAGCACATTCAACTTTGTACAGAACAAAGTATTCAATGAGAATATTTCATTAATTCAGATCTAGGATGTGTTATTTGAGTGCTCCCTTTATTTTTTTCAGCAGTTATTTTTGATCACATGCTTTGTCAACTCAAATATTTTCAGTGACATGAAAGCAGCAATGAGTAATTCAACCTCATCAAATTTAACACTGCAGTTACTGATATGTAAATGCAATAATTAATCATGAATCTTGCATGAAGCTGCTGGTGAGTGATGACACACTGTGAAAGCACGACTGCTTGAAATTCACCTGAAAGATCTTTTTTCTGACCAAGCAGAAGGTCAGCCTGCACGCTCGACCCGAGCAAGTAGTAAATACAGTGGAACAATAACTTGTAATCTCTGTAATTACTTTGAGTATTTGGGTTTGAGGTTAAGGAGCAGAGTTTTGACTAAAAGAAGATGCATTTGCTGTTTTAAATTAGTCACAGGATGCAGTTTTATTCAACATCATGCGTCAAAACCACAACACCAATGTCTTAATAACCTTTCACCTAAATGATCTTACAAATTCTTTCAGTAATGCAGCTAAAAACAAATTTTCATTTTCGTAAACATGAAGTGAAACACGGAGCAGCAAACTTACCCTTTGTCATTACTGGACTTGTTCAAGTACTGCCGCACTTTGTATCCAAAGAAATCAGCTGGTTCCCCCTCGTGTGTGTCAGGATCGGTTGTGTCGATGTTAAAGGCCAAACAGGCGGGGACGGTTGAAGCTGAGAAAATGTTATAAACATGTTTTTCCAATTTTAATCACAGCTGGTAACAACGCAGTTAAATTAGTACTAATGAAATATTTAAATTTGAAAGGATAACAAATAACTGCAGTTTCAACAATACTGTATTTTAAACACTAAATATAAATCCTGAATTAGCACTCAGCTTGTTTGGCTATATTCCACCCCGTGCGTTGTTACACATATTTAACGCCTGTAATCGTACAGCTTTGCACTTATGCTTCATTTTTTCCCATTCTATTAAAAATGGGTTTTAGTGCATGTGCCCATTTATAAAGACAGAGTTCAGCAAGTCAGCTTGAGATCCTTTTTTATACATTTTAAATTATTTTCTCTTAGTGACAAATAAGAGAGAGATTTCCTGTGCAGAGACATGAAATGTGGGGAGACAGTCCAGCTGGCAAGGAATTAAATCTATAGGTACTTATTACATACTTACTTTTTTGGTGTCATTTTAAATTATAATTAGGACCATAATTTACAAAATGAGCTTCACGTTTTACTGAACATGATTTGAAACTAAACACTGAGACTGTAAAGTTTTTACTGGGGGCTTGTGTGCAATTCAGAGGAATGGCCACCAGGGGCGCAGCTGTGAGAAGGTTCACAAGCTCAGTCGCTCCTTTCAGGTCAGATTGAATAAAACATGAGGTCTATTCTAAAAGTCCAAAGGAAGATTATCAGGAGTATATCACAGGCTGCCAGTGGGCATGCAGTGCTACAGCTCTATTGGTTCTAAACGCGACAGTAAAAATGCTCCACTCAAGGTTTCTTCACTAATGGCTGACATCACCGTTGGCACTGGTGCAGTACCCCGTCCAACAGCTTTTTGGCGCCAGGATTTGGCTGTTCTGTTAGAAATTGGATGAACCTGTGGGCACCCGGGTGGCTCAGTGCAAGAGCAGGTACCCATGCACGCCGTGAGGCAACGTGCAGGGAGCGCAGGTTCGAGTCCTGACCTGTCGCCCTTTGCTGCGTGTCTTCTTCCCACTCCCGTCTCTCTACACTGTCAAATAAAACTGCTATGGCCAAAAAAAAAAGAAAGAGTGCCTGTGTTCCAGGATGGGCACAGGCACTCCATCAGTGGAGAACAGTTAGAACTTAAAAGACATCATTCAGAAGCAGAGTGAGAGATACTATCTCTGTCCTATCAAAACCTGATGATGTACCAACAATGCAGCTCAACCACAAAGACTTTGGTAGGAAATGCGCATTTAGTATGCTAGTAGAGACCAACGTGAGACTGCCTCTAGCAGACGGGTGAAACTCAGATGTCGATGAGCTCACTTCTTTTAAATTAATCACATTAGAAATCTTCGTAGTAATGAAGTCTCCAGACCTGAGGGATGATAGTGACACACTTAAGGCAACTTAAATGTTGCCGCGCTCTCTGTGGCATCATAAAAGACTTTGTAGAGCTCACAGACTTCCCCCACAGCAGGGGGAAAAACACATTCAGCTTTTTAAAACCGTTACTCTCGTTTCAAATCCTGGAGTACACCCGTCATCATTCTAGTGTTTGACTACACTGTGCAGATGTGTGTCAGTCTGAGTACAGACAGGATGTGCAGTATAGCAAATACGTGAGCACAAACACTGAAAAATAAAGTTTTTTTAAAAAGCAAAGGCAAAAAAAAAACAACTTACAACTCTGACAAGCTGCAAAAATACAGCCAGTACTGTGAGAAAGCCATTCACAACTTAGAGCACCACAAGGTGGAAGTAATAATAAAAGAGGCAAGAACAGAAGCTTTGAGTCATTTCTGCAACTCAGCAGCCAATCAGTTATGACTGACATGAACTCAAAGATCATAAAATAAGGTTAGTATAATAAATAAAACCAAATAAAAACACTGTGAATAAATGTGGGGAAAAAACACTTTAGCTGAAATAGAAATGAAAAACAGACTTTAGAAAAAACAAACTCGAATGAAATTGTGTCCCTACAAACCAATTAAAATACTGTGTGAAATGCACAGGAAGTGTGTTTGTCATTTTGTTCTTTGTTAGTTTGTGAATGTGTCAGAAGAAGGAGCTGTGATTAGACCGAGGTGTCTGCAAGAGTGTGAGTTCTCACAAAGTGCTGTCGTTGCAATGTTGCATCTATTCAGATGTGCGTTTTTTTAGCTCCTCTGGTTGAATTTTGTGATTTGATGAAGTCACCATGGTGTTACAGGGCGGCCAGACCTCCTGCTGCAGGCTTATAGAGGCCAGAGGTCACAATTACAAACACAGTTCAGATCTTCAGGTGGTTGGGTCGCATTTATTTCCTCCCTGCTCTTATGACACAACGGTTTCCAGTTGCAGCTTTGTTTAACTGCACCCAAGTGCTTAAATTAGATAAAAATGCACAAGAAATATCACAGGAGTTTACCTCTAGTTTTTTCCTTTTTTATTAACGTGCTCAAATGTGTCAAAACAAGAAGAATGAGAAAGCAGTTCTTGGTTGTGGGGCGGGGTACTCGGGGCCCTGTGACCCTGGACTGTCACAGAGCTCAAACATTTTCAAACCATAAAAACTAAACTGAAATAAGGAAACACATCTGGGAACTGAAATAAAGAAAAATTAAAGAGGAATTAAACAAAATCCCAAACTATAATAACTCATTAAAATACAATGTTAACAGCTTTCAGCTCCTTGTTTCAGTTTTAAAGATGCACAACCTCACTGTTTCTCAGCAGCAGCTGCACACACATCTGCGCTTCACCAAACAGCAGTGACCATAATGTAGCGCACGCGTCGCACCCAGTGCTCATGCACCGAGTGCGCCGGATTCAGTTGCACGAATTGTTGGTAATATTGCAACACCGCACACAACTGAAGCAACCAATAAACCTGGAAACGCAGTTAAAATTTCACTCTTAAGCTGTAAATGCACATGAAACGCCATAAATAAATTAAAGTGTGGTTAGAATTGGTTTTAGGTTGTGAGGATTTCCTGATTTTTTAAATTTGTTGTTTTTTTACACCAAAACACTTCTAAAAAATACTATTATAATGTGCAAAGTACTATTAATTAGTAGTAGAAATTCAAGCAAAACTTACCAATAGCCACCACGAAGGTGAGCACGTAGACGCGCGCTCGCCAGTGCATCTTCGATCTCGAGACTGACAGCGCTGCTGCTGGGGCTCCTCCAGACGTGTGTCTATGCAACACTTCCTGTAATGAAGGGTGGCTCCATAACAGTTGGTTGAGACATGCTTCCCTCGACAAAAAGTGTATCTTCCCTTCTTACTTCCTCTTTTCTTTGCATTTCCGAAATCCTTCACTTTTCACTTCTTTAAAAAGAGTTTTGACAGTTTTCTGGCAGGAAAAAATTGGTTGCTGAACAGAAAAAGCTACTGATGAATGAACTAGCACCCAGCTCACTCATAACTTTGAATTAAATGGTTTCACAAGAGCTACAGCAGGAGTCATTAAAGCAAACATACACTTTGTGGTTATTCAGGTCAGCACAGTGATTTCCCTCAAGAGCTGCATTCGGTTTATATTTTACCCCTAAAAATAAAAGATTTTAGGGTAAAACATATTCATACACTCATTGTTAACAACGACAGCATAAATAAGAAGGTTTTACAGTAATTTTGGGCGGTGCTAAAGCTAAAATGAGGAACTTGTGAGAACATCTGTGAGCCTTTGTACTTCTGCTGTCATGTAAACATGGTTCAGTTAAAATGTTACCTCCTATAAAATATACCATTACAAGTAAACTTTGAGGGTTTTTTTAATGAGGATTAGCAGGAAAACATAAATTGTTCTCACGTGACCTGTCAATCACAGAGGGGGCACGCCCTCAGAGCGTACTTGGCTTTTCTGCCATTTTTAACTCTAACAGGGACTTTAATTGAAAAACTGAGCACCATGCTTTACTCAATATTACATACTATAATAAAAGATGTCGTGCTAACTAGATACAAAATAACTAATTTATTTTTGGAGAAATGGAAAAGATGTTTCACAGTGGTTTGGTCCACTGCCTTTTTTCTTTACTTCTGCCACTTGGTAGAATAAAGCATAATTAAGTGTGTGACCAGACTGCGTTTTTACCTTCGTTACCTCGTGTTTAAATTGTGTGCTTTGGTGCAATCTCTGGGAATTTTGAACCAATTTCCAAGTGTTTTGCATTCTTATTTCCTCCTGATAGATTTTTCCCATGAGCTGTCTTTGACTGGTTCTTGGTCCCATGGATGCACTTAAAGTTTTCTTCATCTTCATCAGTTCAACGATTAGTCACAACTTGGTACCTAGTAAGTGATGCTGCAGGAACATTTCCCGTGTGTCATGTTTGAGTAGCTTGAAAATTTTCGGCAAGTCACACTCACAGGAAATATTTTTGAGATTGATATCTGAAACCCTTTTTCTTTGGCCTCCAACACCCTGCACAGTGCAGGCTAATTTTTTACTCATCTCTGATCATTATCAAGGAGAAATAAACAGTCAGCAAACAGGATGTCACCACAGCAGATTTAATCTTTTTTTTCCTAGAAATCACCACATTCTTCACAGTCAGGGTTAGGGGGTAGGGTTCTCATCCTAACTCTACATGTCATTTGAATTTCTTTTTTAATCAATCAGCTTGTGGTTGATTATAAATCCTGTTTGTGGCCGTTGCACCTTGAGGGAAAAGTCTACCACAGGGCAGCCCTGCGTTATGCAGCCCAGAGAAATGACGTCCACGTGTGAGGAGAAATACAAAGCGACATTTTCTGGGGTGACTCCTCCGCTGGCTTCGATCAGAAGAGCTGGGAACTCCTCCTTCAGTGCACGGGCTGCGACGTGGAGCTCCTGCCGGTGAGAGAGGAGAGGTGTACCCATGGAAAACAATGACCCGGGTTTCTCTTTCATATCATACCAATTTATTGGCCAACCAACAGGGCTGGCCAACATATCAATCACAGCAACAAGCACAGACAGAACAGAACAATATAAAAGACACATTAATAATGGAGACAGTATATACTTAAATACTTAAAAATATCAAAAGTTAATAAATAAAATAAAATAAAAATAAGGAACTACAACACACAATATTAACTTAACATCACAGTCACACTCTCACACTGGGTCGAAGGCCAGGGAGTAAAAGTGTCCTTTTAAGCGAGCTTTAAAAACAGCAAGCGATTGAGCCTCTCTAGCATATAATGGCAACTCATTCCATAGTTTTGGAGCCGCAACTGCAAAAGCTCTGTCTCCTCTGAGTCTGCGTTGCGACTTTGGGACACAGAGCAGGGTCCCACAGAGCATAGGTCCTACCTGAGGTTGGAAATTGTCCAGCATGATGATGTCTGCTCCGGCTCTGGCTGCCTCCCTGCCCTCCTCTGCTGAACGACACTCCACCTCAATCTTACTGCTGAAGCCGCACACTGAGCGGGAAACTTTCACAGCCTGGGAAACAAACAGGTTTGTGTGTCTGTGTGTGTTTTTGTGAGTGCAGCAGAATCCCGACACGGGAAAGAGGAAGACTGCTTTTGGTGAATCCCAGGTTTATGTAATTGTGTTAAACTTAAAGGTTAAATTCCCATAAAGGATCATAAATAATATATGTTTATATAGATGGGTTTAAATTGTTTAAATTTCCCTGACGGAACCCTCCCAAAGGGATTAATAAAGTTTAATCTAATCTAATCTAATCCAGCTATAAAGGCTGTGATTTGTGTTGTTTACTCTGTACCAGTCCTTGTTCAGTAAATATTTGTTGCATTTGTATTGATATTCTTTGTTATGATCATACTCTTCTAGCGTCCACAGTTTTTCCTTGTCATTGCTTCCCTCTGTTTTTTCCTTTGTCTTTCCTTGATCTCACTTCCTGTTTTATTTTGGTAATTTTATACATGTTTCTGTCACTTCCGTCATGTTTTCCCATTGTTTCTCACACTTCTAGTGCTTTTATTTGGTGGACTCCTGTTTGGTTTTCTCTTCAGATTTTATACATCTTTGAATTTTTGTAGCAGCAAATAGAAACTTGCTTTTCACTTATTTACTTATTTATTTTTTGCCTTCCTCTGTGTCCTGCATGCACGTCTGTCACCAATATGTAATTTCTGTAATGTAAAAAAAAAGAGTGCTACATGTAATTCTGTTTGTGAGTTTTGATGTGGACAGATCGAACTTATTGAGTTCACCTGGCACCGTTCTGGTTTCAGATGCTCAGGCTGTCTGAGGGGCTGAAGAGGAAGAGCACAGTTTCACTTTCTGACACGTTTGTTGGTGTTCGCGCTGCAAGTGTTTTCGCACTCGTACAGACTAAATAAATGATAAATGGACTAGTTCTTATATAGCGCTTTTCTACTCTGACTGAGCACTCAAAGCGCTTATACAACACGTCTGCATTCACCCGTTCATACAAGCACTTCCATGTTTAACTAAGCTAAGTGCTTTTTTTATTATCAAACATTTAAATTGTTTGTACTGAATTAGATTCAAATTGTGGATTTTCTTTGCTTCCTTAGGTTTGTGGTGTTTTTTGTTTTCAGTTGAGTTGACCTGCTGGAGACACAGTTTCAGTCATGAGTTGCACTCTAACTATTCGTGCATCAGGCGTATTTCCAGAATTAGTTTTTTACAATTGGGTGCTGCATGGGGGACACAGGAAATGAGAATATTTCATTAGAAATAAATGCAGTGTAGCAAAGAGCCCTGTGTCCCCACACAGATGGTATTCAGTTATACACAGGTTACACTGGCTCTTTGGTGCAGGTGCCCACCTCTGTGATACTTCCCGACGCCCACACGTGATTGTCCTTTAACATCACCATCCCGCTCAAATCCTGTCTGTGCATGGACACGCCGCCCACCACCATGGCATACTTCTCCACCAGACGAAAGCCTGGGGTGGTCTTACGTGTACCGGCCACCTCCCCATGCCAGCCTTGCGCCTTTGCGATGGCCTGCAGCTGAGAACAGCGCGTGGCAATACCCGAGGCCCGAGCCAGGCAGTTGAGAGCCGGTCGCTCCCCGAGGAGGAGGGACTTTGCTGGGCCCCTCACCACAGCAGTCAGGGTGACAGCATCCAGACCTGTGGATAAAAACAAGTAATATAGGAATTATCAAAGGTATTTTTTTTACCCCAGTACTGTTCAGCTAGATCAGTCTGACAGCAGGTGATTTCTGAATGAATCAAATACCAATCTTCATGCATCAGTCTGCAGTTTACTCAGTTTTCATCAGTTCTGAGGTGCAAATCACACAATGAGGAAAAACAACATTTCACTTTATGCTAAAGATGGAGATTTGTTTTTGGTTGCCCGCTTGATGCCATTTCCTGTTTCTACACTTTCAACAGTGTACTTTTGTAAATTTGAAACTGAAAGGATGAAAAAGGAGGTAACAGCCATAAGTTGTTGTAATGCTGTTCTTTTTGCTGTTTTGCCTTCTGTACCACATGGAAAGATGTGGGAATAACTTTGCTTTCTCTACAGAATTAAAGCTCCTCAAATACACAGTGTGTCCACTTATTGTTTATGTGAAAGACAAGCACACAGATCTTGTTAGAAAATGGTTACTGTTAATTAGCTTTTTATAATCCTCAATTTAAGGCTTTGGCTGATATTATGGTGCCCACATTTATCTTTCATACTGTCTGCAGATGTTTTCGAGGCTTTGGATGCAGGCAGACATTATTTTCAAATTGCTGAATCTGGAGTTTAGATTACTTTAAAGCGAGCCTATTATGTAAGCTTACTTATCTTCTGTTATGTTTGCACTGTTGTTGTTCATATTAAACAGATAACCAGATCAGAGTATGAGTAATCCCTGAGAGCCAAGAGCTGAGGCTGCAGACTGTTCTTAACACCTGGGTTTTTTATTCTTGGTTCTTTGTGATGTCAAAGAGAGTAATGATTTCAGAAACACCGCCCACCTGCTGTTCAAACCTTCTGTTTATAAGGGGCAGCCAACCAGAAGAATGTTACCTTAAAGAGGGAGGGGCTAACAGAGCTTGCTTCAGACAGGATGAGCTAAGAGGCACCACCAAAGCCCAACATGAAAAAAATAAGGATTTTTTTTAACTGAATCATGCAAAAATAGATTAGATTAGATTAGATTAGATTAGATTAGATTAGATTAGATTAAACTTTATTGATTCGTTGGGGAAGGTCCCATCAGGGAAATTAGGTAGCTACTCTGGCATCCCATAATAATTTAAAAATGATGGAAATGAGCAGAACAGGATTCCTCCAAAAACGTTGTTGTTAGTGCTGAAGTCAGTTTGCAAATTTTCTGCATCTAGTGACTGTTTTGCGCCCACTGCACAGGCAGTAAAAGGTCGTGTCTTCTAAGTTTCACACCCACATCCATCGCTGATGAAAAACTTATGATTTTCAAGGAACTGTTCGATTATCAGGGTTTTTTCTTCCTGAGGCCTTTACATCAGATCTTTGGATGCCTTTTGGCCTCTGAAGCTCTGATGGCAAAAATTGATGCAGGAAGTTATGTGGTTTCACACCTTTTTTCTTAGATTTTTTTTATTATTTACTGGGTCTCTTATTTCTATGGCTTAAAGATTAAAACTGAATGTTATTTTTTATTGTTTTCTGAGGTATTGGTTATACATCATTTTAAGACTTTTAGAATTAGCTTTTTAGTTTAATATCTAAATTTGCTCCTGAGCTCCTCATAGAATATACAACATAAATAAACACAAATTCACACAAATCTAAATCATTTATTTCTATGGAAGAAAACATGTAATGCCTACCAATCTCAGCTCCTTCCTCATAAATCCAGTTCACTGTGCAGCCCAGCTCAGTGAACACCGCTGTGAAGAAGGGACACCCTGCGAGGATGCTGTGTGGAGTTTTACACAGCAGCCTCGCTTCAACTTCCTGTGAGCCCACACACACTCCTGCTGGGTCAAAGTTTGGCGTGTCCTCTGCCAGCCACTCCCGTGCCAGCCGGGTCAGGGTGTGGTGTGGGACTGAGTGCGCAACCAGGTGTTGGCATGGTGGAGACATGCTACAAATGTGAAGAGAGAAGGTGAGGAGAAACTTGAGTTATTGGGACTGTTGACATGAAACTGAGAAATGAAAGCAGATCATAAAGCCAAAAACTATCGAGGTGGTTCCTTGTCCTGCAATAACTGTGTGATTTTGGAAAATTCTGAGCATGTGGGAAACCTAAAAAGTTTGATCATTTTCTTTGTTCCCGTTTGTTTCCAGAAGACAGGCCATGGGAAAGCCACAATGGTGGATGTTAGACTTTAAGTTGCCATCAAAAACACTAAATATGGGAATGGGTTCTGGGAAAAATATAACTTAAGGAACAATGAAATCAGTCATGGACTAAAAGGACAGATCATATTTCTCCTATATTGGCTTCTCTAGCTCCCTATTAAATCTAGAACTTAATTTAAAATACTTCATCTTTCACACAAAGTCCTGAATAATTAGGCTGCATTAAAAACTTCATAGTATCTTATATTATCTCAATAGAGCGCGTCGCTCTCAGGCTGCTAGCTTACTTGTGTCTCCTGGAGCTTCTAAAAGTAGAATGGGAGGCAGAGCCTTCGTCAGGTCCCTCTTCTGTGGAATCAGCTCCCAGTTTGGGTTCAGGACACAGACACCCTCTCTATGATTAAAATCAGGCTCAAATCTTTTTGATGAAGCTTATAGTTAGGGCTGGTGTCCCTGAACTATTGCTTACGTATGCTGCTGCAGGATTTCCCATAATGCAGTGCGCACTTCTCCTCTACTCTGTTTATACGCCTCAGGGGTTTGTACATCACGTCATTAACTTTTGTCTGCTCTCTCCTGAGGTTTGTGTTTTGTCTCTATATGTGTTCTCCTTATTTCTCTTCATCTGCAGCTGGTTCCGCTGGCAGAAGCCTGCCCTGAGACCCGGTTCTGTTGGTGGCCTCTTCCTGTTAAAGGGGACTTCTTTCTCTCCACCATCGCCAAGTTTTTGCTTACACGTTTTCTCTCTAGTAATTTGTACGCTTTACCATACAATAAAAATATCATTTAGACATTGATGTGAACTAGTGCCATATGAATATGAATTTAAAAGTACAAGTGTTGTTTCTGATGTGAAACTGAGACACTAATTCAAGAAGTGTTGAAGAGGAAATGCTTTTTATTTGGCAATCTCCGATTTTCCGCTCAGAACTTAAAGTACTGAGAGAATAGTAACAAAGGTTATTGAATTAAAGTTCAGAAGAAAGGACGTGTCAGAGGTAAAGAGAGAGAAATGGTCAAATCTACAGAACAGCCCTGTGCACGACACTGCATAAGAAACTCTTCCACATGTCCAATTATATTTACTACAGATGAAAAACTGTGGTTCTTCCCCATTATCACTAAGCAGTACTCATAGAGATGTGTCTGATCTCAGCAGTATCATTGGATCCTTACCTTCCAGCACCTGGAATCTGGAGATTGGTGCTCCCTAATGAAAGAGATGGGCACTAATTCTACTCCCATGAATAATTTGGCTATTCAAAGGACTCAGACACTCATTTCATTTTAATATAAAACACTGTCTGCAGTCTGTAGGTATGGAAAACAACACCAAAGAAGAGGGGCCATTTCATCACTGAGACACTGGACGCAGAGAAAAGGAAATGCCTTTTATTTGGTCATCTTGGTTAGGAACTCAACTAAAGACGAAAAGAAAGAAAAAGATCAAAGTTCAGAACAAATGAGTCTGACAGACGTTTGAAAAAAAAAGAGGGAAGTTGCACCCGTGATTACCAAAAAGCAGGTCAAGTTTAGCCCCAGTTCTGGCTCGAATAAACACCCATTTATCCTCCTGCTGAGGCCGCTGAACAGAGCTTTTGAATTACTTACTATTACTTCTCCCTGTGACTGTGTGGACTCACTAAAATATGGATTTGTTTAGGTTAAATTTGTTGATTTTGTCGTTCCCTAAAAATATCAGATTTGACTTGTTTTTTTAAAAAAAAGGTGAAATCCTGTTATGAATAAGTAATAAGTAATCCATAAATTAAGTCCTTATTAACCACAGATAATAAACCGTATCATCATTAAACACAAATGGATGATTGTAGTTCACATTTAAATGCTTCCAAACGTGCATATTTGTTTTGCTGCATCAGAAGCTTCCAGGCGTGATGATTGGAACAGTGCTATAAATAAAGATGAACACTTACGTCTGTTAGCAGCTCTCCGTCTCTGCTGGTCACAGCGTGCAGGCAGCAGTGCTGACTACAGAGAGCCAGCAGAGCGCTGTTGATGTGGAATTTGATCCTGAGTCCATGCTGGAATGTTTACAGGAGTTAACGCTGCCGGATTTCACAATGGTCCGTTTGATCACTGCTGATTCAAAGGTCACTGAGGTCAGTCTGCATATTTGTAAAAAAGAACTGCGTTCAGTGAAGAAGATTGAGCATTGTTCTACTTCCTGCTGCATTAAATCTTTAGAAGCATTTCCATGACATTTAACAGAACATACTTTGAAAAAGAGCCAAAGAGAAGCAATCACACCTGTTTCAACCTTTTAATTCATTTAAATTCATTACTGCTGATTCTTCATGGCTTCTGTGTTCAGGCAGTATTATAGATCAGAATTATCTTTAATCTATAATTCATCTGAGCAGCATTTATTTGGACACTGTCTAACATTGTGCTTTGTTTTATTATTGGATGTGGAAATCATGCACACAGCTGTTCTCTGTATGCTGCTGCTTAGAGGACCTTCCCACTGGTTGTTTTTAGATGTGAACACTGTATCTCTGCTTTGGCTGGTTCCTTCTAATCGGCACATTTGCATGTCTAATACACATGAGTTGTCTATTTTTGGTCTAATTTTATATATATATTTATATATTTATATATTATTTATATTTATTATCATTGAGCTGGAGCAGAAGAAGTGCAGAGTAAGAATTTCTGTTTACTGTGCACATGACAATAAAACACTCTTGAATCTTGAATGATCAGTGAACTCTGTGCTCTCACAGTCAGAACAAAATTAAGTTAAAAAATAATCTACAGGAGGAACTGAAATTGTCAAAGGTGGTTACTTTGGGAGAGTTTAATAGCGTTTAAATGAAAATATTTGGTGCATCATAAAGAGACCAAGACCAAGAAAACAAAACCAAACACAATGATCACGAGACAAGCGGCTCAAAAAAAAATAAAACAGGAAGCAACCAAAACATCCATTCCCACCGTCGCCAAGTGCTGCTCATAGGGGTCGTTTTGACTGTTGGGTTTTCTCTGCAGTATTGTCGGGTCTTTACCTACAATATAAAGTTCCTTGAGGCTTGTTTGTTGTGAATTGGTGCTGTATAAAATTGAATTGAAATTCAATTGAATAAAACTGAGTCATGAAACCATTTAACAGACTGATAGGCTAAACCATTTGAGCATTGCTTTTTCAACTGGATCAAATGATTTGGGAAGGTCAATAAAATGTGCAGGACAGCATTTTTAGTGCTTTTACTATTTGTGCTGTCCTTTTAATGGCAAGTAAACGTGAAGCTAAAGCTGACTGTGAGAAAGCACAATGGCAGGAAGTGCAGCAGCATATCTGCACACATTAAGCTATTTCTGTATTTTCCTTTCAGGACCTGCTGAAACCAACCGTGTTGACGTCACGCAGACAAGCCCGCACAGTCCTGCGCGTTCTTGGTGCCCGCGGGCACGAGCCGAGGCACCCCCCCGCCACATAGAGCGGAGCCCGGAGCTAAATAACCAGGAAGTGAAAGCATACACATGGAGGGTGTGTCCGTCGCTGCTGGCTCTGTGTGTGTTTTATTTTTAAAAACACGGTCCTCCGCGGACAAATAAATGGGAGACGCGGCGAGGACCAAGCGGCGGGAGCAGCTGAAGCGCTGGGCCGGCTCCTCCACCGACAAAGCGTTGGATGTGCCCAGGCTGAGGCGGCGGGGCGATGCCGGGGACGCAGGAGGGGAGCGCGAGGCCGAGCTCGACGACCCGCTGAAGGACCAGCCGCTGTTCGGGGGAGGAGGCGAGAGTCGACGGTCAGGAAACATCTCCTGTCAAACCGGCTAACAGCCTGCTAGCTTAGCTCCAACATCTGACGATAGGCTGAGGAAGGACTGTGGTGCGGGGGCTTCAGCCGTGGGTGGACAGAATAATAGAATCACAGCAGAAATACCCGCTCACAGTCCTTTATTTAAACTTTTAATGTTTATGTTGTCAGGAGTAATTTCAGCGGCCGATGTTTGCTGTGCGCGGAAGCTAGCTAGCAAAGTGTCCTATGTGAGGGGTTTATATCCATCCTTTCCACCGCTGCAGGTCTGAGCTGGCCTTAAAGCTCTTTTTATAGCGCAAATATCATAATTACTTTATTCTCCTGCCTCCTGTAATATATACGATTCATAGTGCTTGTTTTCAGTCAATGTGCCTTTTAATGAACCGAACTTAAAGCTGAAACGGAGCCTATTGCTAATTCAAGTGTTTCGGTAGTTGTAGTTGTGCCTAAAGTTGCCTGTCAGACATGATGCAACATTATGAATAATGGCGATGGAAACAAAGGTCAGTATTTATGATGACAGGCACAAGTAGGCCTTTGTCAGTATATTGAAGGCACATTTGTTTGCCAAATTAAACCAGTGATATTTTTTATAAACAGATCTATTAAAAATGCGTGGTTGTCAAAATGTGCTACAGAAAAACACGTGTGAACTGATTGTAGTATAGATGACTACTGCTCAAACATCGGGGGAGATGTGTGATTTCAATGTTTCTGACAAATCCTAATTTGATTGACAATATACTGCAAAGTGTAACAGACTAAAGTAAATGAAATAAAGTAATATGCCCCAGGTTGCAGCCTTTACAGTTAATGGTTCAGTGGTGATGCAAGGTCAGAAATAGATCATTTCTCTCCATCAAAGTCAGGTGTCACAGTCTTGACCCATACTGCAGGTGCAAAAAACTATCCCAGGAAATCAGGTATTCCTCTGTTGGTCTTACAAGGATGCGACAGATGAGTTGGAGGCTCGGTATCTACATTTCCATAGAAAGTATAAAAATAACTTGAATTGTGTTTGTTCCTAAATTTTTATGGTTGTTTCATGAGAATTTCAAGCTCACAATGCTGCTGTATTCAGCCTTTCTGTCTTCTCTTTCAGGCTGTTTTTCTTTTTTTTTTCTATATGTCCGTGTTAAGTTTTTTTGTTTTCTTTTGTTTCAAACAAAACCTTTTTTTAACCAGGAAGTCTCAATTCAATTTTATTTATACAGCACCAATTCACAACAAACAGTCGCCTCAAGGCGCTTTGTATTGTAGGTACCCAACAATGCTGCAGAGAAAACCCAACAGTCAAAACGACCCCCTATGAGCAGCACCTCCAGCAGAACCAGGCTCTGGGAGGGGCAGTCATCTGCTGAGACCGGTTGGGGCTGAGGGGAGAGGGGACAAAAAACATGCTGTCAAGATTAAGACTCTCTTGGCTCAAGTAGGCAACATTTACCAGAATCTGGGGCTCATGGAGAAACCCCACATAAGCAAAGGGAAGGATGCAAGCTCCCTGCCAGGCTTTGAATCCGGGCCATTTGCTGGGAGACAGCAGTGCTCTCCGTGCAGGTTAGCAGTTGTAGGCCGTGCCTTAAAACAATGCTGATGCCTTGAATTAGCTTGTAGTGCACTTCTCAAAATCCTGAAGCTGATTAATAGAATGATGCCTTGCCAGCCATCCTGAGGTTACAAAAATTGTTGGGAAAACAACCCCTGATGACTATTCATGGATTGGTACTTATGCAGCACTTTCTTACTCTAACTAGAAGCCACATTCCTATTGCACTTTATTCTATGCCTCATGGCTGCATCAGGACCAATTTGGGGTTTAGTATCTTGGGCCAAGGGCACGTCAGCATGCAGACTGGATCCAACGAGCAACCTTCCAACTGGTAGACGTACTGTCCTATCTCCTGAGCCACCCCGACCTTTAGGGTTCAGTCACTTGCTTCAGGTCCATTTTGTAAATTAAACCTTCCCTGTCATTAGCCGGTGAGCGTGCAGTGTCTGGTGGTTTAACAGGGAGATCAAACCCTCTGTCATCTCTTCCAGTTTTAAAACATCAAGATGCTCAAAAAGCATCAAGACGCTCAGCTGTGGAGGACAGCTGAACTTGACTAACTTTGTTCACGTATCCACATAAGCATTAAATATTACGCATTAAATTATCATGATGAGAAAGCTGGGGACAATTAAAGCCTGTTACACTTTGTTTCAAGGAGGCATTATCCTCGAGTTAATCAGTGTACTATGTTTACACCTCAAACTACAACTAATCAGACCTGTCACAGTTGCTGAGGTCTTTTGCTGCATTGTGTAGTTCCTTTAATGCGGTTCTGTATTCAGATTGTAACTCTTTAGTTTCCCTTCAGTGTGTGTATTAGAGCTGGGCAGTGCAATGATGCAGCTGCCTGTGTCCTGTGTTTTCAGGAAAAAGGTGAAATTTGACATTGCTGCTGAGTTTCTTGCGGCCTGTGCCAGTGGAGACACAGAGGAGGCCAAGGCGATGCTGGAGGAGGCCAAACAAACCAAAAGGAGGAACGGGGAGGAGGCAACAGAAATTATTAACTGCTCCAATGCGGATGGGATCACTGCTCTACACCAGGTGAGGCAGGTTCTCCACCTGAGGTTTCATTGGCTCATGAATCTATATATATTTAATACATTTATTTTCTTCGCCACAGGCCTGCATCGACTGCAGCATAGAAATCGTAACCTTCCTTTTGGAGCACGGTGCCATTGTGAACCAGGTTGACAGTGAGGGATGGACGCCGCTGCATGTCGCTGCCTCCTGCGGCCACGCTGACATCACAGAGTGTGTATTCGAGCAGAATAAGGCAGCTTTCCTTCTGTGTGTGCAGCCTCAGTGCCAGAGTCCTTCTGCTTTCAACAATGCTAACATTGTTATCTTGTTTGGCAGCTGAAGCATGAGTGGGCTGTGCTAGCGCACACACACACACACACACAGCTCAGAAGATTTAAAAATTGATGCACTTTTTTTAAAAATAGTCAGTGACTAATGCTTTTGTTCAAATATGCACCACAAACACAGATAATGTGATAATAAATTTTCTGTTAGAGGTGATTTTTTTTTCAGCCTTCTTGGGTTAAATGAATGATTCATGTCTGTTTTGTCAGGTTCCTCCTGAAGCAAGGTGCCTCTCTCACTGCTGTGAACTGTGATGGTGATGTTCCTGTGGACATCGCTCTGGATGAAACCACTGAGTCCATTCTTCAGAGTTACACTCGGAGACAGGGTAAGGAAGGATCTTTCTGCGGCTCTGTAGTGGGGAAGCATCTCTTTTATGCGATCAAAGTTCTGGGACTGTTGCATCCAAATGGTGTGAGACGCGATTGCATGCAGCAGGTACTGATAGCGACTCCTGAGAGTCTGAATTTTTGCGGGGCAGGTGCTGCATGTGGTTTCTGAGATGGTTTACAGCTCAGTATGTGCAAATTGACAATACTGAGCAGCACCATGTTGAAGACTGAGAGGATCTCCATCAACAGGCTAGAGATGACATAACCTTCCTGACAAGCAATGTCGCTGCTCACAGAAGTTGTCTCTCCGGTTACAATCCAACCACCACTCGGGAGTGTTCATCTAAAATAAAGGGACTTGATTTCCAAGTTACAGGCTGGAAACTTCAGGATTTAGCTTTAGGAATTATCTTTAAAGCTAACGAGTCCGAATGACTCCACTCTGGTCAGAAAGCAAAAATGGTCCAAACCTTGAGACAAAGAATTCATATAAATCAACAACATTTATTTGACATTACATTTGTCTTCAGGCGTGGACGTGGAGGCAGCTAAGCGGTGGGAGGAGGAACAGATCACTGCGGATGCCCGCGTTTGGCTGACCGAGGGCCCTCCTGCTGACGTACGGCACCCAAAGACTGGAGCCACCCCGCTGCATGTGGCTGCAGCCAAAGGCTACCTCGAGGCCCTCAAGTAAACTTCTTTTTATGAACTTGACCTACTTTGTTGTTGGTTTTTGCCAACAAGCCTGAAACTCACATTTTCTTCTGACATTCCAGGATACTGTGTCAGTGTGGGCTGGATGTGTCTGCTGTGGACTTTGACGGCTGGACGCCTCTCCACGCTGCAGCTCACTGGGGTCAGGGCGAGGCCTGTCGCATCCTGGCTGAACAGCTGTGCAATATGGAGGCTCGCAGCAACGGGGTGAGGCCCTGAAAATGAAAACTTGTTGCATCACAGTTCAGCCCGTTTATCAGTTTTCTTGAATGCTTTTAGGGTCAGACACCGTTTGATGTTGCTGATGAAAGTGTTGCGGCACTCCTGGAAGAATTATCTCAAAAACAGGCCAATGTAAGTTTGTCTTTACCTGATATTGAGCATTTATGGAATCTAGAAGCTCAGTTTTCATGTTCATGCCTGTTCTTTCTCTTTCATAGTGGCGTAATGAGATGTCAGTATTGGACAGGCAACCAGGGTCCAACTCTACGAACGCACAAAACAAGCGGAGGAGGTTAATATCGATCTGTTTTGTATCCTGAGTTAAATTCATGTTTATTTTTAAATGTTTCTTTAGTTTTGCTGAAACAACGCCTGCATGTCAAAATAACAGATTTAGGCAGATTGTTACACTTACTACTGTAGATGATGGACAGTAAAACAAAGTAAAAGGTTCCATGGGACTTCGGTCTCCCATATTCTGCTTCCAGGAGCTCTGTGTGCAGGATGAGCAGCAGAGAAAAGATGACTTTGCAGGACCAATCTAAGGAGAGGGGCATTTCAGGAGGCCTGGACCTGAACGAGGAGAAAGAGAGCAGCCCCGGTAAACCACTGCGGTCGTGAGCACTACCTGCTCTTTAAATCTGCATCAGTGTGCTGATTGTAATAAATGCTTGTTCTGCTTTTCCCAGAAAGCTCAACCGTCTCCAGTCCGGACACAGAGAGCGCGACGACGTCAGCCGTCAGTCCTGCTGATAAGGTAAAAAAAGGTTTATCGTGCAGCAGCTTTCATATTCAGCAAGTGTTACAGAGTCATGGGCAGTGCATGTGATTAGATATGATTTGGGTTGATGCTACTGTGATGCTTTTAATGAGCTGAAAGCTAATTTATTGTGTCAGTTTCACCATCATCAAAAATAAAAGTCTGCACCAAGGAAGCAGCAGCAGCCTGCAAGGCTAACAAACAAATCTGAGGCTAAAGAGCATAAAAACTGTAAATGCAAACTAAGCTAGCAGAAATAAACATGTTTGCAGCTCGTATAAAAATCCCACCCATGAGAAATGTGAGATCTGTCAGATCACCTGATATCTGTCTTTAATTGGAGTCATTGACCTGGATCTCTGTTGTCTTTGTGCTGTTGGAGCTTTTTAATGGAATTATTAGATAATACATAAATAAAATGGCTTCGTGTGCAGCACAGACACACAAGTCTGTGACTTGGTTTCGGTGAATGAAGTTGTTGTACTTTATTATTCTGACCTTGGCACTAATTAGGAAGTGTGTGTTTGAGGAGTCGAAAGCGGCCGGCTTCGATACGTGGAGTCCACAAATGAGTGGAACGCGTTGCTGTGAATACGCCATCTTTAAAATACAGTCTTTGATGTCTCACCGCTCACAGACTGTATATAAAAGATGAGCGTCACCCATTTCTTAGAGAAGTCTCTTTGTGAAATGTTGAGCTGAGCATTTTGATTATTGCCGTCTTGGACATGATGGGCGAGGGGGCGGATGTGACTGAGAAACCGAGGGGCGCTGCATGCTCACGTGGAGGCATCAGTGCCAATAAACACAAAATGGTAACATCCCAGTTCCATGGCTATGAATGTCTGTTCACCCAGCATTTAAAGAGAGGTTTAAAACACAGCCCTGATGAAGATGAGCCCCTCATCAGCAGTGTGCTGTCATTGTTTTTGTCACTGAGGTCATAAATCAGGATCTGTGGTTTCCTCTGTCCTTTGTGATCCAGACACCAACGGATAAAGAGGACGAGGAGGATCAGGACAAGGTGAACCGCACTGCCAGAGTACAACCCACACCTCAGACCAGGGACGCTGCAGCCGAGAGTCCCAGCACTCCCAGTGCTGACAGGCGCAAGTAAGAAGAGGATATTTATACTTTACTAGCAGTTAAAACGCTTTTTAAAAACCTAATGATTTCAAACAAATGAATCGTGGTTTTAGAAAATGTGATAAAGGAAATGAGTCGTTTGTGGCTGTGTGTCTAGGTTCCAGGCTCCATCCAGAGATGAAGAGTCCGAGTCTCAGAGGAAGGCTCGCTCTAAGCTGTTGCGCCAGTCTCGTCGCTCCACGCAGGTAATGCTCGTCTGTGCCCCTTATCACTACGATCCATTCAACACTACACAACATTAAACATCTGGGCAAACAGATGTGGTGAACCTCATTATTCCAGGATTGTAGGGCGACTTTAACAGCAGCTGTTTTTGCTCCATGCTGGCAGGGTGTGACTCTGACAGACCTCAAAGAAGCAGAGAAGTGTGTGGCGAAGTCTGCCGACCCTTCGCCTCGATACGTCCATCCTGTCAGCCCCATGGTCACCGTCACACCTGCAGAAAGAGGTGAGTGATGCTACAAAGTGACCAATGAGCTGTAAACTCAAAACTGCCTTAAAGATTCTTTAAAGTCAGAAGAATCTGATCACTTTCACTGTAAAAGTTATTGTTCTATATATATTGTGCTAGGCACAGTTTAAGAATGCAGGTGTGTCGTCAGCTCTCAGAACGATCTTCTCGTACACCTGCACGCTGCTTTCAGCTGCTATCGTTAGATCGAAGCCCTGTTCTGACCCCGTGTTTCTGGGGTCACCACAGACCTCCGAGAACAAGCTTCTATGTGAAACTGATCTATGATTTCAGGGGCGTCAGGTGTGTATAGAAGATAGACATCGTTCCCGCCTCAGAAAATCATAGCCAATCCCGAAGTGTCTTTATCTGTGTTTTTTCGAGTTGCCAACAGGGGGCGCCTTGTCTTGTTGCACAAAGAAGCGTGTGGAGAAAATGAACGCACTTCTGCTGACCTCAGTAAATCATTTCCTGATATGGGGTCACAAGTTTGTCCGACACGTGCCTGCTCGCCCTCTCTGGATCTTTCCTGTAGTGCTTTCACTTCCTCTTTTTCAACGATACACTCGTTACATCTGCTCTGTGAGAGTCACACTTTAAAACCTTTTACAGTCTTTCTTCACACCCAAAGTTTGAGATTATTGTTTATGGGTTACTGATCAGTCGTGTTTGATTTCTAATGTAATAAATTAATTGACTTCAGCTTTATATGGTGAGTCTTTCTGACTGGTGGCGCTCGTCTTCTGGATTGTTTAAAGATTCAGGTATTTGTAGAACCACTGATGGCTCTGATTATGGAGTAGGATGTCAGGTGTGGCTTTTCTCCTCCTTCGTGGAGACTTCCTGTGAGGACTCTGGCATCAACGTCCATGTTCTTGATCTTTGTGGCAATGTTCATTTTGTAAATTAAGGTCCCATTAGAGCCAAAAAGGAGGATAAAGCAGACTTTAATGCAGGGCAGTCAGATCTGAACCATCCAGATTGGAGCCATTGGTGGGCTAGTTCTGGCCTCTGTGCCAAATATTACTATAAAAAGCAGCACAAAGGTGCAGCAAAAGTGACGGCTTGCAGGGGAAATCGGCCAAATTTTAAAAACAGTGCCACCATTTATGGTTCCTTCACTGAAGAGCGCTGATGGTCAAACTGTCTTTACCACATTTATAGACTCCTTAAGAATTTAAAAATGGCAAAGCTAAAATACTCGCCTGCCCGAGGAGGAACACCCACAGTGCTATTTTCACTGCTCTTGCTGGAAGTCTTAAGTCGCCGGTGTTTACGGTAAGACCACAATATCAATGACAGTTTCTGGGTGGAGTGTTCTTAAGTCAGCGTCGTAAAGGAAGTGATGGTTTCTCACACGCTGTAAATGCTGCTCATGCTCATCTTTCTGTGGGTAGATGGGGTGGCTGTCACATACTCTGAGGGCCACAGTGGAGATCATCTGACCTCTTTATCGTATATTTTTATCACTCCCTTACTGCACTCCACCCTTGTTTTTGTTTTTTGGGTTTTTTTTGACACGCTGGTGCGGTTCACCGTCTGATACATATCTAATACCATGAGATAAAATCAGTTTTTAAAGTTAACTTGCAGGAACACTAAGTTGAAAGCCAAAAGCAGCAGCGTGTGTTGGCTAAAGTCATTCCTCACGAGCCTCGACATGCAGCGACGTGAGATGAAGGCAGGCAGCACAGATAAGGCGGCTTTGGTGTGTTATGCAAAGTTTCATTTGGAAACTAATCTACGTTCTTGCATCACTGTTTTGCCTCAGTCCCATACGCCTCACAGGTGTTTGCTGTGCATTTCAGACACAGACCCGCAGGTGACCCAGGCAGAGCCAGAGGGGGATAAACGCTCCATCGTTTCGGTGGGAGAAAAGGTGAGAGAGGGGCTGACAGACACACTCATTCTTCCTGTTTACTGCAACACTGAAGTCAGTGAGAGGGCGCCCTTATCTCTCATTATGGAAATGAAGATGTGCACAAAAAAGGAAGTTTGAGAGGAAGCAGTAAACGGCCATTTTGAACCTTAAATACGTGTAAAAGAGTCAGGTTTCATGAATTCTGAGGTTCCTTAAATGACGAGGCAGTATTTGTTATAAAAGAAGTGTTCAAAGGTTGCCAAGGGCGACACATTGTATCAATTCTGACTAATGTGCTTCATTTCTGTATGATTGAAACACCTGATTTAAATGATTTCGATGGGTGAGTGAATACTTTTGGCAGCTGATCCACCAAGTTGCCCCTGATGCATGTGTGTGAATGAGAGCTGTAATAGGAAGTAGAATGATGGTCCATAAGCACCATTTAACATTTGTTTATGCTCTGCTTCAGAGGTGTGATTGTGCAGAAATGAGCTTTGATGATGCAGATGAAGCTCAATTTCTCAAGATTGTTCTTGTTGGTTTTTATAGTTGTGCAGCTGTTTCTGAATGAATCTCAGCTTTTCTCTGGCTCTGTCTGAAGAGTTTATAGAAAATAACAGAATCAATGGTTAAATATGTTTTGTGGTTTGAGTGGGCAGTAAGACTAGAAAAACACTGTAAATGCACAGATTCCTTTATTGTCTTTGCTTCCACAACAAGATAAAACAAGATAAAATCGTAATGTGCAGTTTTGCACGTGCAGCAGA
>VUQJ01038976.1:11260-28177 GCA_015108635.1 Andinoacara biseriatus | reverse complement strand
GCACACGCTTTTTGTGCTTTACGTTTTCTGTCACTCATTTGTCTCACCGTTCGCGTGCAGTGTAAAGCGCAACGTCGTCCAGCTCTTTGCTGCCTCTGTGCGAGCTTTGCAGGAGCCCCTCCCTCTACTGTGTGGTGTGTCTGTGCCCTCTGCCCCGCCCTGTCGCTCGGTGTGGACACACAGAGACGCTGCCGCATATCGAAACCAATCACTGCGGCTCAGATCGTTTGATGTTTGACGGCGCACTGACCGGAAATGCAAACTTTTCTCAGACGCGTTAAACCAAAAGTAACAAGTTTGTTTTGAAAATGTAAGAAGTAGAAAGTACAGATACTTGGGTAAAAATGTAGGGAGTAAAAGTAAAAAGTAGTCAGAAAAATAAATACTCAAGTAAAGTACAGATACTTAAAAAATCTACTTAAGTACTGAAGTATTTGTACTTCGTTACTTCCCACCTCTGGAGCTTGGTTTGTATTAATTAATGAGTCAGACTCGTTTCCTGTGGGTGTTTGACTTCGCCAGGACTGCCCTTTGTCACCGATTCTGTTCATAATTTTTATGGACAGAATTTCTAGGTGTCGCCAGGTGGCAGAAGGCTTCCGCCTTGGTGGTCTCAGAATTTCATCTCTGCTTTTTGCGGATGATGTGGTCCTGTTAACTTCATTAGGTGGTGGCCTCCAGCTCGCCCTGGAACAGTTCGCAGTCAGGTGTGAAGCAGTTGCTATGAGATCAGCACCAACTATACACACAAAAACAAACAAATAAAACCACCTTAACTCAACAAACTCATCTAACCAAATGAGAGACAGTTCAACCTACACTAGTAGAGTAAAACATTTTAAATGCAAAGGGGGAAACCAAAGGGGCAATAACTAAATTTAATAAAAAGAAACCCAATCCTCCCCTGTGCATTTAAACCACCTCCAACCTCAGCCTTCTCCTTTGCTCAAACCAGGAGCAGTAGACAGGTTACTCAAGAAACTAGAGGAAAAAAAAACAGTTATGCAACTTATACACTGTTCAAAAAAAGGAACACTATGAAAACACAATGGGTGAAAAAAGTCATGCTTTATATCTATACTGATACGATCTGGGTAATGTGTTAGAAACAAAAGATGCCACATTGTTTGATGGAAATTGAATTTATCAACCCTAAAAAGGACTGAATTCAGGTGTTGTTCGGATCAGCAATTTCAGTTAAATATATCATATAGCAGACGAACACAGTGATATCTGAGAAGTGAAATTGAGTTTATAGGATTTACAGAAAGTCTGCAATAATTATTTAAACAAAATTAGGCAGGCGTATAAGTTTGGGCGCCCTTGTTTTATTGATTTGAATACCTTTAGTGCTAATTATTGGAACACTATTTGTTTTGGAAGCTCATTGACCCTTGACCTACATACACAGGTGAATCCAATTATGAGAAAGGGTTAAGGTGGCCAAGTGTTTCTCCTCTTTGCATCTCCTTTTAAGAGTGGCAACATGGGAGCCTCAGAACAACTCTCAAATGAGCTGAAAACAAAGAGTTTTCAACATCCTGGTTTAGGGGAAGGATACAAAAAGGTCTCTTAGAGATTTCAGCTGTCAGTTTCCACTGTGAGGAACATAGTGAGGAAATGGAAGAGCACAGGCACAGTTCTAGTTAAGGCCCGAAGTGGCAGGCTAAGAAAAATCTCAGATAGGCAGAGGCGAAGGATGGGGACAACAGTTATAGTCGACCCACAGAGCAGCTCCAAAAACCTACAACTCCTCTTGCTGGAGATTGTGTCACTGTGGATCATTCAACTATTCAGCAGAAGGAGAGGCTGTATGGGAGAGAACTGCAGAAGAAGCCTTTTCTGCGCGCACGCCACAGAGTCACTTAAGGTCTGCTAACTGTGGACTGATGAAACTAAAATTGAGTTATTTGGACATGACAAGGGGCGGTATGCATGACGGGAAAAGAACACAGCATTCCAAGACAAACACTTGCTCCCCCCAGTAACATTTGGTGGTGGTTCCGTCATGCTGTGGGGCTGTGTGGCCAGTGCAGGTACTGGGAATTTCGTAAAAGTTGAGGCTTGCATGGATTCCAGTCAATATCAGCAGATTCTTGAGAACAATGTTCAAGAATCAGTGACAAAGTTGAAGTTTTGCCGGGGCTGGATACTTCAACAAGACAACAACCTTAAACACTGCTCCAAATCTACTAAGACATTCATGCAGAGGAACAAGTACAGCATTCTGGAACGGCCATCTCAGTCCCCAGACCTGAATATTATTAAAAATCTTTTGTGTGATTTAAAGCCAGCGGTCTGTGCTCAGAAACCATCAAACCTGACTGAACTGGAGATGTTTTGTAAAGAAGAATGGCCCAAAATACCATCAACCAGAATCCAGAGTCTCATTGGAAGCTATAGGAAGCGTTTAGAGGCTATTATTTCTGCAAAAGGAGGATCTACTAAATATTGATGTCATTTTTCTGTTAGGTGCATAAGTTTGGGCACCCCATCTAATTTTGTTTCAATAATTATTGCACACCTGGCCTGGGGATGCCTTGGGGTCCCTCCTGATGAGCTGGTGGAGATGACTGGGGATAGGGAAGCCTACTGTAGGCTTCTCTGCTTAGGCTCCTGCCCCCGCGAACCTGCCCCGGATAAGTGGAAGAGAATGGATAGATGCATAATTATTGCACACTTTCTGTAAATCCAATAAACTTAATTTTACTTCTCAAATATCACTTGGTTCGTCTGCTACGTGATATATTCAACTGAAATTGCTGATCCGAACAACCAATGATTTATAAAGAAAAATCATGAAAATTATCAGGGGCGCCCAGACTTTTGCATACCACTGTAGGTCTGGACCAGGGCATCACTGAGATCACGGAGAGCCGGGGGTGCAACCTGGTAATGTCAGATGAAGACAAACGTCCACAAAAAAAAGCAGATACTGCTCCTGCTGATGGGTTAAGGACCCTGTCTACTTCTCCTAGAGTAACTGCCTGTCTCCTGGAATCTCCTTCATGCTCTTGAGACTGTGCTGGGAGACACAGCAAACCTTCTGGGAATTGCATGTACTGGTGCGCCATCCTGGAGGACTTGGCCTACCTGAGCAACCTCTGTAGGTTCCAGCTGTCACCTCACGTAACCAGTAGTGACACTGAGCCTAGCCAAATGCAAAACTAGCAGAAAACAGTAAGCAAAGATGAGGGAAAATGTCAGTGGCCTCCATCTGTAAAACTCATTCCTGTTTTTGGGTTTGTCTCATTATTGACCCTCTACTGCACCTGTTGTTAATTTCATTAACACCAAAGCAGCTAGAACTGATTAACAACCCCCTCTGCTACTTAAATGACTGGATCGGTATCCCAGAGCTTTAATTGACTTGATCCCATATTCTCATTTAAAATGTGTCTCTTTAATTTTTTATTGAGCAATCTATAAAGCAGTGACAAATCAGTGCAAACCAAATGTGTGCACCATAATTTACAAACAGTCTAGTGTGTATTAAATAATATGTATTTAAAAAATTAATCAAAATTGCAACTAAAGTGACTAAAACCTGCCACAGAGATTTCGACCCCAACTATTCAAACAAATAATTAACAGTTTTGCAGTCTTTTGTTTTTTTATGATTTGAAGGTTTCCCTTCAATCTCATAAGTCAATGAACAGAAGTTTTTTTTTCTATGTTTGTTTTGTTAAACCTTTATTTTATCAGGAAAATCCCATTAAGATTTAAACAACACTAGTGACTATTGAGCTAAATAATTTATGGATTATGTTCTCACTTTTTCCACTTTGCTGAGTTTTTGCACTAAATATTTATAATGTGTGTTTTAGGTCAGTATGTTCAGGCCTTCCAGACTCATCCCAACAATCCACTGCACAGCCTATTTGTGGGCCTCACCTTCTTCCACATGGCATCTCAGAAATATGTAGCCAAACGGCATGCACTGGTGCTGCAGGTACAGTCTCCTTTTTGTTTTTTTGTTTTTTTCCAGCTTTAGTATTTCATTCTATAGTCTCTTCTTTTAAAACACACACTTCTTTTCAGGGTTTCTCCTTCTTGTGGCGTTATGTAGAGCTGCGCGGAGAGTGTCAAGAAAGTATGTACAACCTGGGCCGAGCACTGCACCAAATGGGCCTCACTCATTTGGCTGTGCATTACTACCAAAAGGCACTTTTACTACCAGCAAAAAAACTGGAGGTGGGTAAAACCACCTGCTGCAGCTTTGCCTGCTAACATATAGCCACTTTTATTCAGGACAGTGATAAATATACCTGCATTTTTCAGTTCTCTACTAAACCTTTATAATGGCGGCCTTACAGAATATTTCCCTCTTTTTCTCTATCCCTCTATTTTTTTTCTGCAGGGCATCGCAGATGACCAGGTGGATCTCAGGAGGGAGATCGCCTTTAACTTGTCACTCATCTACCAGGCCAGCGGTAATGTGGAGATGGCCCAACAGCTCATTAACTCACACTGCATGATTTGAAACTGTCCCTCATTATTGGAACTTCCTTTCCAGCTGCTAAATTTCTATAAAATGTGCAGGGTGGAGGAAGCCTTATTTATTTATTAATGTTTTTTTGATAATTATTAAACAATTGTTTTGTATTATGTGTGTTTTTTCTGCAAATGTCATTTATCTTGTCATTTTTACATTCATGTTCATTTATCTTTAGTTTATAGTTTAATGTTTGATAATAAGGTGGGTACTTAGGCATTTACTCACTTAAAATGTGATTAATTAATTAATAAAGGATCTTTATTGTTTTTGTATTGCTGACCTAAAATAGCTGTAAGACCTACAGCTTCTGTCTTTCACCACTTTGAAAGAACCCGTCTCTACAGTAAAATCTAACAGTATTTCACTTTGTTGGTGTAAGGCAGGGGTGGGGTGGGTTTTGGCTCTGGGGCCACATTGACTTTTTGAAATTTGACAGATGAGCCGGGCCATGACCAGATGCATACGTATTAAAAATAAACATAATAAAGGCATTACAGTGTTAATACTTAAATTTAGTTTTAGTGAGAACTGTGTTGTTTTTGCCAGTTCACCGAAGTCTCATGTTTGTTGTAGCAATTCACAGAATCCTCGATATCAGTCATAATTATGATTTGATTTGGGCAATTCTGTACCGATCTTCTGCGGGCCCGATTAAAAAGACCAACGGGCCGGGTGTGGCCCCCGGGCCGTGGTTTGCCCAACCCTGGTGTAAGGCAACAGTGTTAACCACTGCACCACCACGCTGCCTGACAAAGTATAAAAGTTAACTGCTTCAAATAAATCAAATCCCAATATTTATAAAATCTTAGCATTAAAGCTCTGAGTATTAAAAGCAGTTACTGGATCCCTCAACAGCATCAACCTCAGTCTACTTGGCAAACAGAGGACAGCAGAAGCTGGCCTAACTAAGACCCTAACTAAGACCCTGCGTCATTTTGGCTTTGCTGCACCTTATGCTTCATTGTGCTCAATAGTATTTTACACTTTCTAAAGTCATTTTGGTTTTGTTGTGTTATGCTATAAAATAATCCAACCGTCCACATCTGAGGACATTTTTTTCCTCTCAAAAGTATGTAACAACTATGTAACAAAATACAACTTCCTGTTCAAAGAGGAAGCTTATTTTATATACATATCAGGTCCATCTCATTACAAATATCTAGGAGAAATTAAAAATACATCGCAAACAGGAGCTCAGGTCTTAGGAGGTTAAGTGAGACTTCTCCGGTTGTTAACATGCCATTAAGTGCTGTCCCAAAACAAATGGCCTTAATACACCATTTGATAGAAGTATAAATTAGTAAAGATGCTAACTGCAACTTTGTTTTCTGTTGTAGAAAGGTGTCCCAAATGTGCCTTTCTGTCTCTATCCTTTAGGATTCTAGTTTATACGACTCCACAGGGAGTTACACTCATATACTAGGAGGGTTTAGGATTCTCTACATCGGGCCGCTACACCAATTTAATGCACTTCTGTTTTTGTTTAGTTTTTTCTTCATTATCTGTTACTGGTTAAGACATATAAAATGACATTTTCTCTAACCTGTTTGCAATCCGAATATAATACTGACACTGTTATAGAACTTTTTATAAAGATTTTAATTTCTCTGCCACAGGTTGGTAGTATTGTGGTAAGCTTGCAATAAATTGATAGTTTATTAAAACAAATTACTTCTAAGATTTTTTTTATTTGGGCCTTTTAAAAATAGTGCAAACGCTATTTAGTGATTAGATACTTTTGAGCCTGAATTTTAGCGAAGCTTTTTGCTGCTGATGTTTAACAAAACATGATTAATATCATCAGTTGCTAATGTGACATGAATGAACCCAGAACTGCAATTGGTATTTTTGCTTTGTACACACACTGGTGTTATTTAAAAAATAAAGTGCTAAAAATTAATTCAACTGAATTTTATTTATATAGCGTTTGCCTCTTGCTCTTTGCCATTGAATGACACTTTGTTGCACTTTTAGAGAAGCAAGAAACTGAACATCGTGACATAGGCTACCACACAAATGTTAGGTGGCTGCTAAAGAGAATATAGGATTTGAGAGAAGAAATTCAAGATTAGTTAGTTAGTCACATTATGAAACAAACTTTACCCTAGTTTGTAAACAAAGGCTTTCCGTCCTCAATAACATAGTGTCTGTGCCAAAACTGAAGCAAGTATGTACATACCATACTTGTCTAAGTATGGTATGTACACCATTCTTATCTCAGATATTATGGCGGCAATTAGGGCTATTTCCACACTCATCAAAGCTACACACATCACAGTCACATTTACAGGGTGTGGAGAATTTGTCACAAAAACCAAAACAGAACATTGTGTGGAAAATTTGTCAAATTTATTTAGTACATAAATGTAATTAACAAGAAACAAGACACTCACGCTCCATAAAGTAGGGTCCTGGCACAAGAGAAAAAATATATATATAAATATTATATATATATATATATATATTTTTTTTTTTAGACATGTTTGTAGTGACCAAAAAAGGGAAAACAAGGCTGAAAGCAGACTGTTCCAAGCATATTTCTGCATCACCCTGTGGTCAAGAGAATAAGTTCCCCTGCATCACAAATCATACCTGGACTTGTAAATAAAAACTGCTGATCAAAGCTATAGTGTTAAAATAACACAGATGCAATTTTTTAAAACTTTTTTTGCATTTTTTTAAGGCATTTTTTTTAATGTTTAAAAAAGTTAACTGTGTCATGTCCTCTGCTTACATCAGTTACAAAGACTGAGAAAAGCAAGAGGGAAGCGACTGAGAGGAAAGTGAAATGTAGTATATTCTTTCGTTTTGGACAGGTCACACATTTTTAAATGACTGTTCATGGTATATTTATATATTTGGTATTGCTGGATTTAGAAAACAAGCAGATTAATTAAAAAAAAGCCTATTGTGACAATACATGTAGCATAATAATGTTTTGGACTGGAGACTTAATTTTCTCAATACTTCACTTAATCTCAGTTGAGGCACTTCATTCATTAAGTGGCTTAAAACCCTGATTATGCAGGCTACATTTGCATATTTGGTATTGATGGATTCAGCACAATCTCACCTTTCCAACAAGCCATCATATGTGTTTCTATGACAATCCCTGGCAAAGCAATTATAAAGTAAATGAAAATATTTTGCATAGACATATTTTTTTCCACGTTCGCCTATTTCAGGTATGTGTTCCAAGGTCTCTGTCTACCCCATACTTTAAGATATTCACATCCAGTTTTTTCTCATGGGTAAAACAAAGCTCTGACTATATACATGTCTATTCTGAAAGCTCTCAGACCTTGTGTTATTATTCTACATCGGTTTTTGTGTGTTAACCTCCATGCGGACAGGCTGTACTTGAGCTCTTTTTTTAGTTTGGGGGTATATAACAATATATATCAATTTAACCATCTTAGCAGTAAAATATTTTTAGCCAAGAATCCATTTCATATAGGGGAGACCTTAGAGATGAGGAAAAACATGGTAGGGGTATCTCGAAAACTAAAGCACTTTTTGGCAGTTTGTCACTGGGCTATCAAACAGAAGAAATCAGAAATAATGGTTGGTCGACTAAGGGAAACTGTCTGAGGTTAAATCTGGAGGTTTGCTTCAGATTTTGAAAATCTTACGCATAAATATTGTGCTGCTGATTATCTTGAAGTTCTGTCATCTTCCTGTGGAAAAAAAAAAACAACGCAGAGAAAAGAAGACAGACAGAGCAACAGGCCGAGCTGGTCAATTAGAGCATTAGCGTCTTTATTTTTTGTTGTTGTTGCATAGGAAATGCACATCTTGCTTCCAGTAAATTGAGTCTGCGTTGGACATGGAGTCACTAATGGGGCTGGGAGGGATGGGCCTAAAGTTCACCATTTCAACAGAAACAAGAGAAACAGAAGGACAGACGGAGAAGTCATTGCAAACTCACGGCTTCAGAACACAAAGGATGAACACAGCTAATGGAAACTACACAAACAAAGGTTTGATGACACCAGGTCATGGACCGGGCGCGACGGGGGCAGAAAACGCCACCCTGTTCCATAAAAGAGTTGTAGAGGCACAAGGTTTCAGTCAGTTCTGGGTGAGGATGGAAGTGAAGTCGATGGCTGGATGGTAAAACTGAACCGGTAGCAGTGTGGGTGAGGATGGTGTCTGGTTTCCATGGTGATTTGGGCAGTGAGAAGGGGATGATGGGATATGGATATGTGACTCAGACTGCCCCGGGTCGCAGCCTGCCCGGCCAGCAACGTTCGGGTTAAAAATAAAACTCTCCTTCCTCGAGATTGTCGTGAGTTAGCGACTCTTAGCATCGCGTTCAGAAGACGGGACAAAAGGCAACAAGAGATGCTTCTGACAGCTGATTGAGCAGATCAAGAATTTTTATTGATGATTGGCTCAGATGGTCAAAACATCGACAGGCTGGAAAAATGAGTGAATTTAAAAAATCAAAAATGAATCCCTGGTTTGACTTTACCAAAAAATGTAAAAACAAGGGCAAACATTCCTACTGCTGGGTGCTTTCTATTCTATTCTATTCTATTCTATTCTTATTTAAGGACCATGCCAATGTTTTTGCATGTTTTCAGTTTCATACATGCATTTTTCCCTTCTTGTAGCTGCTGGTTTCGCTTTATAACTGTAGAACTGATCAGGAACAGTTTTGCTGTCTGATGCTCCTGGAAGGAAAAGAGTAAATGGTCCTTTAGATCAGCTGTTGGTCAGATCTTTAGAGCTCAGGAAAACATTGAGCTGACTCTTGTCTACACATCTGACTAATGTCACATGGGTCGTACTATTTATGCCGCTTCAGTTTTTTTACAACTTTTTATTTCAGTTTATTTTTTCCAGTTTAGTTTCAGCTACTTTTGAGAGTGGGTTTCCTTGTTTCAGACAAGTGTTCATTGTTTGAACCTGTTTGGTTTTATGTTTCAGTGTTTTTAATTAATATATTAATATGTTTAGTGTATTTTTATGGTCAGAGACAGATTTAAGAAGTTCCAGCCCAGCCCAGAAAATGATGCATTCAATGGGAAGAATTCATATCTGCAGCAAATGTTTTCAGACTTCTCAGAGGTTTTGTGTTTTTCAAAGTAAGTTTCACTTGCTGTCTGAGGAAGAAAACTCAGAGTTTTAGTTATTCCTCATAATCAGCAGCTTTTATATGTCTTTCAATGACTAAATGCATCAAATGTTTTCCTGATGTATTTGATGAAGTGCTGAGAGCACAGTGGCGGCTCTGGAAGTCGTCTTCATCCTCTCTCCTCTTCGTTTCATCAGGAAAGCTGTAAAGACCACTTCCACCAGGTTTCCTTTGCTCTGGAAAATTAAATGCGAAAGCAGCGGCGTGACATTTCTGATGCTTCCTGAACTTTGAATTGGCGGCTTTGGCGCTGCTACTACTTCGCACTTCACACTCTACACCTTAAGTTAGGTCTGTATTACCTCAGTTTTGGTTGCCATTTATATTTCTTATATTTATATTTGTTGTTATTTCTTGTTTCTGTGTTTGTTCTTGTATATATATTTTTTAATATTTTTATTTATTACTTTTGTAATTTACAGCCTTTTCATATTTATATGTTGCCATGAAATAAGGGAGAGCTGTCAGACAGAATTTCGTTGCATAAAAAATGTGTAATGACGATAAAGAATTTCTAATTAAGTCATCGCACACGCAGCCTTCGTAGGTCCAAACATGCACTAAACTTTTAAATTTTAATAAAACTATGAAAATATTGGATCTGTTTTTACCTGTTTTCGCTGGAGAGGATATTTAGAGCAGATCAAGATGAATTTTTTTGCCTACAGCTTGGTGCACAGATGAAGGTTAGGCTTCTAACATTGTAATATTTACATTTGGATGTTCTGCTGCAGGTACTTGAAGCCCAACGTGACGATGAAAACTCCTACTTGGATAAAAATGACAGAAAACCATAAGTGATGACATAAGAACATTTAGAACATGTGACACAGATAAAAGAAACAGTGAAGGAATGAAAAACACAAACTGAGCCTTTAAAATGGGTTTTAGACACTCTTTTGGGTGCTTGAGGGTTAAGCTCTGCACCGAGAAGCTTTCAGAAAGAACTGAATAACGACTTTAAAGCAGGTTTTCTCAGATCCGCTGCAGTGAAGCAGGTGAGGGCAGATCGAGCGGCGACGTCCTCCAACAAAAGCGTGAAGTCATCAACAAAGTTTCTGCCTGAAAGAGACGCGCGAGTCGAAGGAACTGCTCGGTTTCAAAGAGCTGAGCTGCATCGACAAACGCAGGAGCCACTGGAGGTGAGCTAGACGAGCTGATCGACCCCAGCTGGCTTGGGAGATGAGGAGGTGGGGGGGGGGGGGGGGCCCCCCCGGGGGGGGGGGGGGGGGGGGGGGGGGGGGGGGGGGGGGGGGCTCTCCCAGGTGCTGCTTTCTCCTCCTCCATCTACACCCTCCTCATCCTGGAGGAGCGGCGGCTTGTTTGAAGCCCTGCCGAGGGAGACGCAGCAGAGGCTGAAGGCGGAAGGAGGGGATTCGGTCCCAGATAGTGCTGAGCGCTGCAGAAAAAGGCCGAGGCCATCGATTCGGTCTCCTGCAGGAAACTGCCTGAGGAGGAGGAAGAGGATGGGGGGTAACACCTAGAGCCACAGAGATTTTTGCTGGTCAATGGATGTACGGAAGGGGAGGAGGGGAGCGGAGGAGGGGGAGGCCAGACCAGCCGGGGGTTTGCGGATGTTAGCTGGAGATTGTCGGATTGAAACGGGGCGAGGCCGCTGCCGGCCCGGGGCGGTCATCATGGTGGCACACCCATCAGGAAAGGTTGGATGAAGGAGGATGAGGAGGATGAAGGAGAGGAGGTGAGACAGTTTGAGGCATATAGGGAGAGGTAAGAAACAGAAGAGAACATAACATCTGTGTTTTGTCATTTTTTTTTCTCATTTGTCGTCTTCGTCACAGCTTACTAGGCGATTATGGAAGAGCATGCAGTTATATCTTATGGTTATTGTACATCAGCTATAATCAGAGGGGCCTGACAGACAGCAAAGGCTACTGGTGTTCAGAAATTTCAACAGTTACAAACAATTATCGTATCAGTATTCAGAAGAGCATTATAATACAGGTGTTCACAGGCACTACATTTGATCTTTTTCGTTATATCGTGTAATATGCTGGTTGGTTTCTCTTTTCTTTTCACATGTTTAACTCGCTGGGATCTGGAAACGGAAGGACCGACCGTAGAAGAAGAAGAGGAGGAAGAAGAAGGCAGAGGCTGAAGTTTTGAGATCAAACCAGAGTCCACGTGGGCGAGCAGGCGGGCGCACGCACGTGGGCCGCCACGCCGCGTGCACGTGTGGGAGTGTGTTTTTAGTCAGTGCATAGTTCTCATGCAGATTATTCTGCTATGCTTTGATACGCTGTCAGGAAGCATGATGGCCCATTTTGCAGCTTGGCTCCGTTTAACACTTAGCACCTTTAATGTTTGCAACAGGATGAATAAATCTCTTTGCAAAGGAGCAGTGACACCGTGATTCATCACAGCCAGCGCCGGAGAGCCGCTTCAGTGCTACCTGCCTCCCCGTCCAATGACTTTCCTTCATCTCTCTAAACTGAAGCCATTTGTACTGATTTCCCGGCCGGTGCCGGCGCGGCCACGCAGTGAAGGATGTCTTCCTTCTGCTCCGTGGGAAAATCCGGACTCAGTTTAGAGCGACGGTCTGGAGGAGGGTCCCACTGAAGCGCTCTCCACTCCGGGTGTTCTGCTTTCGTCTCGGGTGCATTAAGACTACCCTGCTCGACCCCTCAAACCCGCACAGAGGCCCGGCCCGATTTGTTTCTCAGGTGGTTGCGATGGTGGGGGTGGGTGCGGGGTAGGAGGGGTTAATCACTGCCCAGGAGAATTTGGACAAACGTGAAGACAACAAAGGCGTTGGCATAGAAAGCGCGGCCTTCATTCAACCCTGTTTCCTGATGAGCGGCACAGTTCCTCCGACCCACAGACCTACAGTTCGCGGCGGGGGTGCGGGTGCTCCTCTGGAGTCTTATCAGTCTTTCACTCCAGCTCTCTGTCCTGCTGGTTGCTTTGGATCATTTTGGGGGATGAGTGGGGGAGGTGTTTCAACAAACGCCCCTGCTGGTGGTTGAGCTGGTTGGATGCAGCATGCGGTGCTCTCAGTCGCGGGGTGGCTTTTGTGTGTCTGTGTTAGTTAATGTAGAGGAGGTGTAGTGAGTGAGCTACCCCCGAACCCCGCAATCACCACCGCCCCCACAGCCGCCGCTGCCGCCCAGCACGCCGGGACCCTCCACAGCTTCGCAAAGGAAACCCGTCCACCTTCAGACACGTGAGTTCCAGCGTGACCGGAGCTGCTGCTCGTGACCTCTCAGTCTCCCCTGAATTTAAAACGTCTTTGGTTCTGAGCCGAATCTGAGCAAACAAATGGCACGAAAAAAAAAAAACCCCAGCACAAATCCTCCTCAGAGACACGAGCAGCTGTGGCTGCAGGCTGATGGTCTGGGTGGAGGACCGGAGGAGTCTCTTTGTTCAGGAGGTCCTTCCAGTTTCTCCTCAAATCATTTCTGCCTGAGTCAGAACATTTTTTCCTAGATGCTTTGGTTTGAAGTTGGGCTGCTAAGCCAGGGTGTAGATAAAATTAGAATTAAGTCTTCTCTGAAGCCAAATCTTAGGACTCAGGACCAGGCTTAGCAAAGAGCAGTAGGAGCACCCGTTCCCTGAAGGCTGAAAGATGTTCTCCGTGTCTGGAGCTGCTGAGTCTGCATGGCAGTTCGGACTCAGGCATCTCCCAAGATTACAGTACCTCCAGAGACCCACAATCCCTTTAACCACTGTTTTAGTCACTGATCAAACAACGAGGAAATGTCTGGAATAATTTCAGCGGCTCAGCATCTCAGACTAACGGTTATCTGGTGTTTAGGAAAATAATTTGTATTTTTGGGGATGACTAGTAATGATGTAGCACTCGTGAAGAGCAAACGTTTGAGCCGTTTCAGTAATCAGAAGGTAAATTGTCACACGGGTTCTTTCTCCTGAATATTTATCTTAAAAATCCCGTAAATTGAGCAGAAACTCGGAGCACGCTGGAAACCGGCCGGCTGATCACCTGCTGCGTGTATGCAATGCCGTGATGAGCAGCAGTGGATGTGTGGATGGACGGAGATCAGAGTGGACCTCCAGGCTCGAGGAGGAGGGCTGGGTGAGGAGGAGGAAGAGGAGGAGGTGATCTTGTGGGGCCAGTGAAGAAAGAAACAGATGGAAAAGAAAAAGAACCATGTTGCATAATCAAGCTGTTTATTTTCCTGCATGGAATGGTGAACACAAAAAAAGATGCCGAGATGCATTTATAGTAGGGGCATCCTTTGGCTGGCTATGTCATTGTCTCCTGCCTAAAACTAAAACTTTAAAAATGCATAAAAACGCTCGCTTTTCTTACCAATTTCCCTCAGAATTACTAGATTTAGCTTCATCAACACTGATGCAACAAAGAACCTTCAAAACATACAGCATACTGTAACATCCATTTACAAATGGTCTGATCACCACAGCGCCTCAAACGTTTTAAGTGCAGGAATATGCTAAACCATCAACAGAGGAAATGTCCTTAAATACATACAAAAGGAAAGCAACAACAAAAAAGGAAAATCAAGAAATAAAATAAGGAAACAGGAAAGTTTTTAACTTAAATCCAGTTCCCAGAAAACAAACCAAACCAGTTCTAGTAATGTGGCCTCGATACAAACAATCAGAAAATTCACAACACTAGTTTTTCCTCATTTAATCAATGTTACAAAAGTCCTGCATTATAAAATAGGGCAGCTTTAAAATCAGTGTAATTAATAAAACTATACAACATACAAACACGTCTCCCAGTCAGCTGCTGCTCCGCCCTCCGTCCGTCTCTTCGCTGCTGTACCGACTAAATTACACACACAACACAAGAACAAACACGCTGCCCAAACTATTGCTTTAAATCGCTTTTTCTTATTTAAAAAGGGTGCAATTTTGTTGTTATCTTACAAACACAGCCCAAAGTCGCTGATTAGATGCTAGGCTGCGTCACAACTTTTCTATTATTTTTTTTTTTTGTGACACTTTAAAAAATGTCCGTGCAATTTAATTTTTATTCCCTTCACTCGGTTTAAGCCCTGGAAGCTGTATATATATATATTTTTTAAATTTTTCATATTTTTTCAATACTTATTTCATATTTAGTGCAGATAATTAATGCCCAACTCATGGCTAAAGGGTAGGCAAGAACAGAGACAGAACAAACAGGAGGAGGAAACAGCCCCCGCAGGAGGAACTGCTCCAGCAGAGGGCGCTGCGCCGGGCTGACACACAAGACCTGCACTGGGCGGGGTGGGGCTAAAACGCCAGACGTCACCGGAAACGTTTTCCGAGTGACGGACGAGAAGTTGGACTTGTTGAAGGCGACCAAAGGAATCAAATAAAAAAGGATTTAGGAAGGAGGTGAAACTGTGGCAGATTATCAAAACGGGAAGGAAAGGGGGAAAACACCCTGAGCGGCGCTGCAGGGCTTCACCATTTTCAGGGACTGACCGGGAGCACGACAGAAGTCACGTGCACACTAACTTTGGTTGGAAAATAAAACCAGACCAAACGATATAAGACTAAATAAGTCTGAGTGCAAGCAGGTATTGCATATTTTATGTCCTCGTTATTCAAATCTGGGAACAAAAGTTAAAGAAGAACCGACGAAAAACAGGAAGACGCGAAAGAAAAGTTTTTCTGTTCAGAGATTGCAGCAACAGACGTGAAAGTCATCCCAACAAATCCGGGAGCTCTGCTCCAGCATCAGCACCGAGTTCAGTGAAACGAGCCGTCTTCAGCGGCCGGCTGCAGTCAGAACCTGCTGCTCGGACCGGCTTCAAACAGGACAGGAGGTTATCAGAGGGCAGCTGTACGGGAGCGAACAGGCACCTGCTCGCACCTGGAACGCATTCAACTGCATTTTTTTAGTGGCTAAAGTTCAAGTGTACTACACAGTTATAGTAATACACAGTGGGGCTTCCACTGAGTACTGTGTGATTTCAGACTCAGCTACTAAAGTCAGATTGGAGCTTTGCTGCTTCTGTCAAAGACGAGGGAAAATCTCAGATATGAGTGAACTAGAGCCAAGCTCTTTTGGTAGTCTGGACTTCTATTTAAGAAGATGTCTCACCTCCAATCTGAGCGGCTTCCTCTGTAAAAACAGGGAGTCCCAGGTTGTCACCTTGGAGGAGGTCCTGAGAGAAGTACCCTGGACTCCGCAACGGCTTTTAGAAAGGAAGAAGCCTCTTGGATGGGAGGTGAGATGTCTTCTTAAAAAGAAGTCCCACTGCCTTCAGCTGACAGGCTTAAGGCTACCACAACCTGGACGACTGAGAACCTACGCAGACATTTTGGTGCCGTCTATAAGAAGAAGCAGCTCATCAGGTGACCTGGTCGGCTAACAGGCTCACCTTACTGAGAGGTTTTTCATCATGAAACTGAGCTGTTAGCAACTCAGACTTTTAGCTGCTAGGCTACCAGGCTCCAGCTCAAACTGGATTGTTCACTTCCTGTTGTCAAGTGATGAGTTCCTGTTGTGATTTGATGATGTCACACATCATCACATCACATGACCTCAGACTGGGTGCTCATTTCACCAAATTTCAGCGTGTTGCTAGCTGTTAGCATGTGGAGCTGATAGTCGGTGGTGTAGATTTCACCTGCGAGGACTCTGCTCAGCTCTGCAGGTGGTGGAGGGCGGGGCAGAAAGCCGTGCAGGCCTGAGACCTTGAAATACTGAGAGTTTACCAGCGAGTAATTCACAGCGTTCCTCCGCAGCTTTAACGCCTTCTGCAACATCTCAGGTGTGGAGGAAAGGTGAGAAAACAAAAAGAAGAGAACTGGAAGAAACGACCAATCATGAATCTCCACGTCAGATCTTGTGCAACCTCTCAGGACTGGACCGAAGCTCAAGGCACATCGATGAGGAACAAGAGTTTTCGTGCAATTTGAGATCAAACGGATGGAAGAACGTCTCGGAACTGAAAAGCAGAACTGATCTGTTGTTGCAGGAAAAGGAAGGAAGGAAGGAAGGAGAAATAAAAAGGATGGAGAGATGACGAGAAGCGAAGAGAGCTGGTTGTGAAGGACAGCGAGAGAAAACTAAGATGGCTGCTGGCAAGTGCCTGATGTTGGGTTTACAATATAGTGTCTTTTCTCACTAACTACATCATCTATGGAAAAATCTGTCACTAACACTAGAACATGCAGATTTTTTTGTCCTTTTTTTAAATAACTTTTTCACTTAAATTCACTTTTGTTCAACGCTGGATGGTCATAAGAATGTGTGTGTGTGTGTGTGTGTGTGTGTGTGTGTGTGTGGGGGGGGGGGTGTGTGGTGTGGGTGTGTGTGTGTGTGTGTGTGCCCCCTTTT
>VUQJ01038954.1:11707-24501 GCA_015108635.1 Andinoacara biseriatus | reverse complement strand
GGTAACACATATAACAATTCTAAAAGGAAAACATATAATTCATTTCTGTACAAAAATATAAATGCCAATATTAACAACAAACTTATCTATGTTGTGTTTAATTCATGTACAGTTCAAAGTGCCACAAATGTCAGCGAAATTTAAAGGTCAATTTGCTTATTGTGGAATATCATTAGAGATTTTTACTTGAATAATCACACAATATTTATAAGATTAAAATTGTTAAACCAATAAATATATAATTTATCAGTAATGTTCTTCGTATCAAGCAGTCTACAGTGTTGTGGGTCTTTTTCAACAGACAGTTGTGTCAATTTTGTTCTGTTTAAGAGCACAAAATTCTGTACTTACACAACACTGTTACGTTGACTTTCTCTTTCAGGGTGTTGTTCATGTATTTAGCTGTGCAGATGTACAGTCCAGAATGTTCTATTGTTGCATTCAGGATGACAAGTGAAGCTGATCCAGTGTCATTGTGCAGGTTTGTGTTTGAACTGAGTTTAGACCAGACAATCAGAGATGGAGGGAAACTTTCAACACTGCAGGTCAGATTCAGTGTTTCGTGCTCCCTTAATGTTGTGACACCAGTGATTTGAACTTCCTTCAAGTCTATGACACAAAAAGAGAAATTACACATTTCTTTCTGCCATTGGTTAAAAAAACTGTAAAATTCAACAGGCTAGAGAACATTTTAGATGGTAAGGTACTCACGCTTCACATTCAAAGTTGAAATCTCTTGTGTAGTTGTTTCACCTGTAAAACTGATCTTACAGGTGACACCGGTGTTGTGGTGTTTAGCCGACAGATTAAAGGTCAAAGCTGAGATGTGTCTCTGTGTGAAAGCAGTCAGATTGTCAGTCTTGAAAGCAGTGATGTTTCCCGTAATCTGCGAATCAGTCCCTCCTGCTCCTCTCCATGTCCAGGTGATTTCAGGAACAGATCCAGAGCAGAGACCAGGAGCAGCGCAGGTCAGTGTGGCCTGCTGTCCCTCTGTCAGTGTGGGAATCATTACTGTGGGCTTCTGAGTGAGACCTGCTGGAACAACACTACATTAGTGGAATCAGGTGAACTTCTTTTGTTAAACACTTTGAATGTCTAAGTCTTCCTGCATGTTTGGGTTTCAATATATATATATATATTTTTGGTCTAGCTTTTCATACCTTTTACAGAGACAGTTACTCTAGGAGAAAATGAAAATCCATCTTGTTTTCCGTTCAGTTCACCATTAACTCTGAGGTGATATGATCCAGAATCTGACTGTTTGAGGTCATTAATGATGATGCTGCAGTTTTTCTGACGCACATCAGGCTCCAAAGGCGACACTCGTCCTTCAAACCCAGACTGAACATTAATGTTGTTCTTAGAGTGAAATATCATGAGAGGATAGCGACATGTTGGTTCAGACACTTCACATTTATACCAAGCTATATGCTGAGGTTTAAAGCCAGCAGCAGTCCTGAAAGAACACGAGAGCACAACACAGAGTCCAGCCTCTGCTCTTAGTTCCTCCTTATTAAGAGTGACACAGTATCCTCTGTCACAGTGTTGTTGTCCCCAGGCTGAGGTACCTGCTAATACAAAGGAAATAATAAAAATTATGGTCTTGAGTCTTAGACAAAGGCCGTTTGTTTGTATTGTAGCAACAAGAGTTTTACACATTTCTATGCCTAAAATATATGTGGCTAATAAAATATGTATTTAAATAACCGACAAGGCAACAGATAGCACAAATTATGATGCATTCCAGGTGGGAATAAATATTCATAATCTGGATACATTTCAGGAAGCAGATTTCTGTATAAATGTTTAAAGTTTTTTTTTTTAATAGTAGCAGAAAAAAGACCCAAACCTGTGTCTGCACTGCTTTCACTCATAGAAAAAAGCAGAGTTGCCCAGATGAGAAGAAACATCCTGATTTGATTCTCAAAATTTTCCGTCTCTCCCTCCACAGGACAAACTTTAATCCAGCAGTTAAAGTAAACCTGCAGAAATTCCACAAAGCGCACAGTTAAATCCACACAAGCATGCCATATGCTCAGTTATTTTGTAGGTGTGATGTGTACACACTCTATCCACGACTGTGATTGTCCAACTGCCCTAAATTTTTATGGTTAGATATGTTACAGGACAGCTTTATGTCATCTGTATCAATGCAAAAATGTCTTTAATCCATCCAGTCCGTTACCAAGCACAGTTAAATCATACAGCAGTGAGACATACACAAGAAAAAAAAGTGCTTTTCATTTACATTGTTTAAAAAATATATTTTTGAAAACACATTAAATATTTTACCTCTCGTTCTTCTTCACCCTTCTCTCCACTCTGATCTCTGCGGACTTTTCCATCTGAAGTTTCTCTTCCTCAGTTTTTTTCTATTTCTTCCTTCTTTTTTGCACAGTGATTTTGAGAAGTTTATCCAGATAGCACTGAACTCTGCAGGGCTATCTTTCATAAAGTTATTATTTTTATATCACACTCTGCATGTTATATTTTTTTTTATCACAAAGTCTTCATCATTCATTAAATGATTGATTAAGTAATTAGTTAATTGACTTTTTTTAATCACTTCAACAGCATCACTGTATTACCTAAAAGGTTCAAAAATAAAGTCTCTCACTCAGCATTTCCCATTTAGACAGGATACAGCATCTTTGCAAACACTTCTGCATATTGGACTTTTCATATATTTTTATATATTTATATTGTGCAATATTTCTACTGTTCTTAGAAACCGCTGCACAGTCTTATTTTAATGCCATGTAAGCATCATGTAAGTGAATGAAAAGTTCATGGGAACCCCCCCAGCAGCCTAGGCTATTGCAATGTAACCAAGAAGTTTATTGTCACACTGCAGAACACAGTGGTTATGCTGAAATTCTTACTTTGCAAGTACCCTACACACAATTAAAATAAATAAGTTAAACTAAAATGAAAGAATAATAAGCAAATAATAAATAAATAAATAAATAAATAAATAATAAAGCAAGTACAGTAACTACAAATGAAGGGTAGAATATTGTCAGAATTTAAAGTGCAATTATGCGTACAATTAGAATGGGAAGACACTCAGAATGTACGACTGTTGTTATAGGATTGTATTATATTGTGTGTAAGATTAAGCTTGTGTTCTCTTTGGATGAATTGTGCTGTGTTGGTGACACATTGGAAGGCCTTTCTGTCCTGATTCCAGAGCACTGCCATTAGATATGTTCCTCAGTGGAACCGGGCTATGAAGCATAAATGTAAGTAAGTGGTCTATTTCAAGAGAGGTATTTTAGTTGTGAACACTTACCTGTCTGTTGTAACTCAGAACTTCTAATGTTGAGATGATCTTTTGTTTCCCCAATTAAAGGATTAAGTACATCTGAAAAAACATGCACACAACATAAAAGAGGCAGCGGGACCATAAAGTATAAGCATAAGAAAGTGCTGAGTCAACTAATTTCCAGTCTACACCTATTGCACAAGTAAATGTTAATGTCATGAAAGTAAAATATACCATAATAGGATTGATTTTTATTGATTTTAAAATGATGATTGAGTGAGTGGCCTTAGGGTTGAAACTGGTAATGAATCTGTTAGTCTGAGTGACCTGCAACGTAACAAATTAATCTAAAAATGAGCAAAGCAGAATCAATTTTTTCTGAGCTAACTGAGACTAAAATATGAATGAGTGAGTTTGACTGGTACTGTGTGTGCCTGATTGTTGTTCTTCTATACTCACGTATAAACACTCATGTATGTAGGATATCGGCATTGTTACTGTGTACTTAAGCAGTGCGTTGGAGTAAACTTTTCGTGATCAAGTTAGTAAAAAATTGTTTGACAGCAGCATGATGGATGTAGCATTAGAACCAGTGAGTTGATTGTGTCATTCAAAATAAATATTCTGACCTCATGATGGTGCCAGACTCAACAAAGATGCATTCCAGAGCAGTGCTCACCATAACTCATACCAGAAACGGTTAACCCAGGATATAAGGAAATCTTAAGTTGCAGAGAAAGATCCGGTATCGTGATAATTTTCTTTGTGTGCACATGCTGCTTTCACAAACAGAGTAGGGTCTTTAGCAAAATTATTGTCTATCTTCTCCTCTCCCGCCAAATTTAAATGACTGATTCATTTTCCCACTCACACCTATTGATTTGTAGCTAATATTTGCTATATTAATGCACCTCTCATGCACTCTTTGTTGCTTTGGATGGCTGACGCCAGGTATTTAAACTCATCCACCTTTACTACTTCTACTCCTTGCATCTTTACCTTTCAACCTGTCTCCCTCTCATTCGCACACCTGTGTTCTCTCTTGCTTCTACTAATTTTCATTCCCCTTCAGTGTCATCGGCTGTTCATGACTCTAACATATGGCTGGAGGACTGGAGGTGTTCATGGCAGGAAAGGTGATTTGAGGCAGCTTTGCTACAAGTAGACTTGGATTTATTTATTATTTTTTAATAATAAATAATCAATAATATAAATAATCCAGAATCAAGAACCGTGCCATCTTATGTACAAGTCACACTCACATTGACATGTTAAGTCAAAGTTGTGTCCAGATATTTTGCTGTACAGATGTACTCTCCAGAATGTTCTGCTGTGACATTATGTATCACAAATGTATCTGATCCAGTGCCATTGTGCAGGTCAGTATTAAAGCTAAGTTTTTTTTCACACAATCAGAGCTGGAGGGAAACTTTCAACACAGCAGGTCAGATTTAGAGCATCTCCCTCTTTAACAGTTTTGTTCCTGATGATCTGAGGTTTCCTTTTATCTGTGGAGGACATTTCAGTGGTTTATTTAAGGAGGCAGAAAATAACAGTCACGTATAATATTTCAACCAGAAAAATGTGGAATTACATTAACCTGCAGGGAAAGAAGGCTGATGATGCTAGCACTGCTAATGTTACCCACAAACTAATCTGACAATGTGTGATTAAAATGCAAAATGTCAAAAATGTCAGGAGAGTTTTAAATACAATGTGGTCACTGTAAAAATATCATAACAGGTTTCAAATGAACAGCTAACAGGGAGTGGTGGCCTAGAGGAGAAGAAGCGGGTTCATCGCTGTGTGCTACATACTCCATTGTTCATACAATTAACTGCACAGATGTACTGTGCAGAATGTTCTGGTGTCACATTCAGGATGACAGGTGTAGTCTCCAGTATAATTGTGCAGGTTTGTGTTAGAACTAAGTTTAGACCACACAATCAAAGATGGAAGCAAACCCTTTTTCACACGTTCTGGCTTTCCTGGAACAGCAGAGTTGATACAGGACTAATGATTCAAAATATTTAAAAAAAATATATATATATCTGAGGTTGTACTCACAGTTCACAGCTATAGTCAAAGTCTCCTCTGTAGTTGTTTCACCTGCAAAGGTGATCTTACAGGTGACACTGGTGTTGTGGTGCTCGGCTGATGGGTTAAATGTCAAAATTGAGATGTGTCTTTGTGTGATCAGAGTCAGATTCTTGAAAGCAGTGCTGTTTCCTGTGATGTGAGATTCAGTCCCTCCTGCTCCTCTCCATGTCCAGGTGATTTCAGGAACAGATCCAGAGCAGAGACCAGGAGCAGTGCAGGTCAGTGTGGCCTGCTGTCCCTCTGTCAGTGTGGGAATCGTTACTGTGGGTTTCTGTTTGAGACCTAATTTAAACACAGTGCAATAGCAGAAACAGCTCAGTGCAATCAAGTGAACCAAAAATTGCTCAACTACTTAAATTTGTACTTAAATGATGTTTCATTATTTATGATTTCTCTGGCAAAAAAAATTAAATAAAACACAAAATATGTTTTTGCACAATATTGAACATCTATCCTCTGTTTTGATATACTTTTTCATACCTTTAACAGAGACATTTACTTTAGAAATGGATGTAAATCCACCTTGTTTTCCATTCATTTCACCAGTAATTCTGAGCTGATATGATCCAGAATCAGACAGTTTGAGATCATTCATGATGAGGCTGCAGTTTTTCTGACTCACATTGGGCTCCAAAAGTGACACTCGTCCTTCAAACCCAGACTGATGTTTTATGTCTGTGTTCTTGCTGTGAAATATTATGTCATCGTCACCACATCTTTGATTAGATCTTTTACATTTGAGCAAAACTATATGTTGGGTTTTAAAGCCAGCAGTCCTGAAAGAACACGGGATCACAACACAGAGTCCAGCCTCTGATTTTAGGTTTTGCTTACTAAAAGTAACACAGTAGTCTTTGCAGTGCTGTCTTCCCACAGGTCTGCCTGTTAATGAAAGCAGAAAAAAAGCAATACACATATATTCTAATTAAATAAGCTGCATTTTTTGTACTATAGGCTACACAACAGTAAGAATTGTACACATTTCGCAGCCTAAAATATGAGATAACAAACGTTTTCCTCAAATAACACACAAGTCAACAGTTTTGTTACAAAATTATGGCAAATTCAAGGTCAAAATAAATGCATAATCTGCATGCATGTCAGGAAAACATTTTCACATACAAATAATTCCAATTATACATATTTAATATCAGCAGAAGTACAAAATTGCAGAGAAGATTCAAACATTTGTTAGCATTGCAGCTCACAGAGAACAGCAGAGTTGCCCAGATGAGAACAAACATCCTGATTTGATGCTGGACACATTCAGTCTCTCCCTTCACAGAATTCAATGCAGATGCAGCAAACATGCACAAAATACAACAAAAGAATGTCCACAGTTTACATCACATGTCTTATTAAAGGATGACACAAAATTTGTTAGTAGTGGCATGTATAAACTGACTTTTAACAGAGCAAATTTATGTCAACTATATTATTTAAATAATGTGCCAAATATAACAAATGTAGATTAGCTTCAAGTCATGAAGCCGTTTTTTTTTTGTCTAGCAAAGATACTTTTTAACCAGCAGTGCCACGTTGACAAAAAGTTGTTATCTATAGTTATAAAAGTGTAAAGTATTTAAAGCTTTTCTTGTACCTTTTTTCTGCCCTTCTTCTCCAGTCTTCTCTCCTCACTGATCTCTGCTGACTGCTCTTTATTGCCTCTCTTTTCTTCCTTCTTTTTGCAACAAGATTTAAGGAAGTTTCCCAGCACACATCTGAATTTTACTGAGTAAGATTAGCTCCTATACAGTAAATGCACCATCCTATAATCACACTATGCATATCATAAAACACATAACAGTAAGTAATGAAAAACGAAAAGCATTTTATTTGGATTTTCCAGGGCAGCAGCTTTGCATAAAGTGAAGTATTAGTTCTTTTTTGATCCATCCATCCATGCATCCATCCATCCATCCATGCATCCATCCATCCATCCATGCATCCATCCATCCATCCATCCTCCTCTTCCACTTATTCTCTTCAGGGTCGCCAGCCTGCTGCAGGGCTAACACAGAGAGACAGACACACTCACATTCACACGTATGGCCAATTAAGAGTCACCAGTTATTAACCTAACCCCACTAATTGCATGTCCAAGATACAGAGTGTGATTAAAGTGGTGGGTGGGCTCAAGCCAACTGAATCTAATAGATGAAAATCAGTGTTGAGGCTGTCATTTTCAGCATCTATGTAGATGTTAAAATCCCCCAATATAATTATTTTATTTGAACTGAGCACTAAATCAGATAAAAAGTCTGAGAAATCAGACCGAAACTCCTTACCGAAGTAAGGACAAGGTGGATAATAGATAATAACAAATAACAGTAATCCATATTTAACTGTTTTACTCTTTGGTGCAGTTGGGGATGCTATGCGATTCTTTCTTTCTAAATTTTTATGATGAATTGATTTTTTGCAGGTTTTTGGTTGGTTTGTTGGTGATCTGGGAGCAGATACAGTCTCTATGGATTTCAGGGGGATGAGAGAAGGAGGGAAGCTGCAGAGAGACATATAAGACTGCACCTCTGCGTCCTGGTCTCAACCCTTGATAGTCACATTTTGCGGTGGGTGCAGCTGCTTGGGAAAATCTGCTGGGGAAGAGCTAATGGTGGCTAAGCTACCTTGGTCCACACACTACAGGGGCCTGGCTAGCTACAGGATTTTCCGGGGTGTGGAGACAGGTCTCCACATCACTGAGCCTGGCCTCCGGTCTACAAACAGCCTGCAGTACAATTAGCACAAGTACCATTACTTCTAAATATCAATGACAGTGATATGGTGTGGGGTAAAAGAAAAGAATAGAAATCGGAGGAGGTGGAGGTCACTTACTAAGTAAGGTTTGGGGTTCGATCTCTGTTTGCTCCAGTCTGCATGTCAAAGTATCCTTGGGCAAGTTGCTCTACGATGCAACCATCAGAGTATGAATGTGTGTGAATGTTAGATAGAAAATGCTTAAGCTTAGAAGTGCTTGTGTGGATGATGCATCTTGGGTAAAGTGCTTTGAGTGCTCAACATAGAGCAGAAAAGCACTCCACTCTATAGGAAGCAGTCCATTTACCATTTACTTCATGTTGCAGCATTCTCATTAGTTCTGCAAATGTGCCAAAAATAATATTTTGAGGTAGATTAAAAGAAGTTGCTTTTAACAGGAGACCAGAGCATTTATAATTCCGGTTTTATCTTATTAAATAATAACAATATTCAGGAAACTAAAACGACAACCAAAATTAGCAATATGTACAGTAAATTTATGGTCTTTCACATCCTCCTTTGGGCTGAAAGGCTCAAATTGTGAAAACACCCAAAAAGTTTTCTGTGTTTAGCGGTTTGTTTGACCTACCAGTGTATGATGATTGTCTTTGTAATTGTCATTGTGGCTTTATTTTGATTATATTAATATAATACAATATGTTTATCATGTTGACAAAATGATTATCAGCCACATATTATGTCCAGCTGGGCTCCGATGCGTTTGCTTTTTTGACATTACCATATACACTAGCTTACCAACAAGGGCATCTGTGTGCAAAAGACACATATGCACACAGACCAAGGCATACAGTCATATGCAAAAGTTTGGGCACCCTTGATAATTTTTATGATTTTCCTTTATAAATCATTGGTTGTTCAGATCAGCAATTTCAGTTATATATATCATATAGCAGACAAACATAGTGATATCTGAGAAGTTAAATGACGTTTATAGGATTTACAGAAAGTGTGCAATAATTATTCAAACAAAATTAGGCAGGTACATAAGTTTGAGGTGCATAAGCACCCCAACAGAAAAATTACATAAATATTTAGTAGATCCTCCTTTTGCAGCAATAACAGCCTCTAAATGCTTCCTATAGCTTCCAATGTGAGTCTGGATTCTGGTTGAAGGTATTTTTCTTTACAAAACATCTCCAGTTCAGTCAGATTTGATGGTTTCCGAGCATGGACAGCCCACTTTAAATCACGCCACAGATTTTCAATAATATTCAGGTCTGGGGACTGAGATGGCCACTCCAGAATGTTGTACTTGTTCCTCTGCATGAATGCCTTAGTAGATTTTGATCAGTGTTTAGGGTCGTCTTTTTGAAGTATTCAGCCCCGACGTAACTTCAACTTTGTCACTGATTCTTGAACATTGTTCTCAAGAATCTGCTGATATTGACTTTAACAAGCTCCCCAGTACCTGCACTGGCCACACAGCCCCACCACCAAATTTTACTGTGTAGTGCAGTTTCCTCTTCATCCTCCTTCTCTCTATTTTTTCCTCATTTTATCTCACCCTTCATCTCTTTCTCTTCCCTGTCCCTCAATTCCTCCTCCCTCTATTTCTCCCCCATCCTCTCCACCTTTCTACCCCCAGAGTGAAACGAAGAGTCAGAAGAAGTCAAACTTTTTAGAGAGTTTTTTTTAAGGACTCACTCATGTCTGCCAGAATTCATTAATTTTAAGATAACTGTGTTATAGCCCTTTGCTCTCTGTCTATCTCTGCATCCATATGGAGAAGACTTCAAGTACTTACTTTGAAGCATTATTTAAATTACTTTTAACTGCTATGGTCAATAGCCCACAGAAATTGCTTATCGTTAGCCTAATAGCATAATTGCCTAAGTCATATTTTGGCCAAAAATTGAGATATCTATCTAAATGAACCAACAATGTTAGCAGGGAAGAATTTGTTAGGTCCCTCATAATATGTCAAAATATGACTTAGGCATTTATGCTATTAGGGTAACGTTATATGGAATATCCAAAATCTGATTTTTAAAAAGAAAACTAGACACTCAAAGTACACCAAAAAAGTATTTAAGGGCTAAAGAAGTGGAGTTTGCATGATATGTCTCCTTTAACTCTAATATCGTTAGTTATATTTGAAGTTTTACAACATACCTCCCAAGAAACACTGTGATTTCCATGTGTGCACTTCACCCAAATTTGTACAAAGAAGTGAAAAAACTAGAGGGACAAATGTGTTTCATCGATTATATCATTCACAGTGGAGTACACTGCCTCAACTCCTTCATCCTTTTCACAGCAGTTCATCTCTAACTCCATGACGGCCTTCTCCTCTTGGGCCTCCAATATTTCTCTTCCCCTCCCAGCATCATTTTCCTGTTCTTCTTTGACTGCTTTCTTAATTTCAGCATACTCCGTCTTTGTTCTCTCTTGCCTCCTTCTTGCACCCCTGGCACTGTTTCGATTCAACAGGGAAAAATCAATGCTGGCGTACTCCACTTCTTTAGGCTCATTGTTGGAGTTGAGGGTTTGACTGTCTTGTAATGCCTGATCATAATACACCTGTTAGGAAGAAAGAAAATGATATGACTTGTTCATGTCTATCTGATATACATACAGTATTAGTCAAAAGTTTGGACACTCTCGCCCAGTCATATCAATGGTTGAGTTTTTCCAAACTTTTGACTGGTACTGTATGTTCTTTCATGCTTCATTCAGTTATTTTTTATGGTCTGATCATCAGCCTAACGCAATCCCTTAAAATATACTTCTGTTTCTACAAGTCATCGTAAAGCCTCATAAGCATAAAATTAATGATGCATGGATTTGCACTTCTGTGAGCTGACCAACTTCACGCCTCAACATCAGTGACTGTCGGTTTCAAGTTTGCATGTCTTAGCCTCAGTGCTATTTTCCTGTTTTATTTTGATAGTGTCTTGTCTCTAATGTTTTTTATTGCGCTCCCACCTTTTTCCTCCCCATTGCTGTGTGCTCTCCTTGTTCTGTGTTCTTCATGTCCTAGTTTTCAGTGCTGTTTAGCTCCTGACCTACTCCGTGATTGTTTACTGCAGTTTATTCTCTGAGTTGCCAGTAAATAAAGATGAGTATTCACTGTTTAAGTTTTTCATTACCAAACTGACCCAAGTCCTGTCTCCAGAATCCTGCATTGGGGATCCTAAACTTGCCTGCTACACAGCCATTCATGACACATTTTGGTATTGTTGATTGATTAAAGGTTAAATGTCTGTATACTCCATATGTGTGGATTTAAACATTTTAAATTTTAAATTTTAAATTTTAAATTTTAAATTTTTAAATGAATAATTTTGACATCTACTGTATATTAAAAAAAATACAAATGAACATAAATACCAGATTATCATCTTGATGTGTCACCATCTTCAAAGTCTCATCTGAATTTCCAGACCTTTTCTCTTTTTTTCTGCAGAAAAAGAGAGAGAAATAATAATAACTTATGTTCAACTTCATTTTATAATAATTACAAGAGTAAATGGTGTACCTGTAGCACTTTTTGGCCAAACAACAAATGCTTGATGTAAAAAGTATCCCAGTCAAAAAGGCAATGATGATTTTTAGGTATTCTAGCCTGAAAACTGCTGATAGACCTGCAAAAGAAAAAAAAAGAAAATAGTTCATGTCCAAGTTGTTCTGAATATATACAGTTCAAAGCTTGTCGGCTGATTGTGTAATTAAAAGGTTGCATTAATAAACGTGGTACTAAAAAATGTGTAGCTGGAAAAAGTAACCATTTTTTTCTGCCAAGTTTCTTTTGATTGGGAGGTTTTCTCTTTCTTCCCCATTTCCATTGTTGCTGACACACTCAGCAGCGCTGTTGCCATGGCTTTTTGAAGTTACTCTGACAGTGCTGTTGACTGTGTGGTTAGACACAGTTGTAATGACGGAGTACTCAGTGCGGTTCTTCAGGAACGCCCATTCGATGGTAGGTAAAGGAAACCCTTCACTGATACAAATACAGGTCAAAACCTCTGACTGAAGCACACATCCAGAGCCGTCGAGGATCTTTGAAAACCCTGTAAACACATGATCAGAAACCTTAAAACAGGGGAAGGTGGGCTTTTAGTGTGAATGTGACTTTCAGATTCAAGATTTGTGACATGTACTTACAAGTCACAATCACATCGACACATAAAGTCACACTTGTTTCCAGATGTTTTGCTGTACAGATGTACTGTCCAGTATGTTGCGTTGTCACATTTGGAATGACAAGTGTAGCAGATCCAGTGTGATTGTGCAGGTCAGTGTAAATTCCATTGTGAAGGTTTGTGTTGGGGCCACGTTTTTTCCACACAATCAGAGCGGGAGGGAAACTTTCAACCCTGCAGGTCAGATTCAGAACATCTCCCCTCCTAACAGTTGTATTCCCGATGATCTGAGGTTTCCTTTTATCTGTGGAGCACATTTGTTTTTTAGGGAGGGAGAAAATAGCGCTGGCAAACAGTATAACTATTCTACCAGAGAAAAGTGTTATCAGCTCCTGCACAGATGTATAAATGCTAGCCTGCACAGGTCCAAGCCTGCTGATGTTAAGAATTAACTAACCTATATGTTTGGCAACAAAAAGTGCATTCAGATTACTATTTTGCTTGCACAAACTGCCAGACATGACAGGCTAATGAAAAAAAAAAAAAAAAAAAAAAAATAATTAATTAAT